>JBDJHY010000087.1:9883186-9898400 GCA_039654485.1 Withania somnifera
CTTTTGACTTTTTTACCACAATTCTACACAAACAATTTGTCCCTTCTAAATACTTACGGGAAAAAAAGCTTTCTGATATTTTGTTACAAATAAGAAAAGGATAGAGCTACTGATAATAGATAGTAATGGGTTGCACAAGCTGAGAGCTTTCAAAATTTAACTATACATTGACTTGTAAAAAAGATCCATGTTGAATACAAATTCATTTTGCTAATGGTATATGTTGTTTTGCAGGCAAAGGTTTTGCTACAGGAAGAATATGTTTAGGTGAAATCGAAGTTGTTCAAATCACCAAATTTAAGAAAATTGGGGCTGCAGCCCATCTTTTGGAAAATCAGACTCTGTTTCCTTTTATAAGCCAGATGGAACTCCAAATGGATATTATATCCTTGGTCACTATTGTCAGCCAGATGGTGAGCACTTAACTGTCTATGTTCTTGCTGCCAAAGACTTATCCGTGAACCAAAACCAGAGAGACACCGTCCAAGATTCAGCTTTAGAGCTGCCTGCTCTTCAAAAGCTGCTGAACTACACTTTAGTTTGAAGTTAGACTCCGAATACAATGGAACTGGTTATATTTGGATGCCAAATGCATCAGTTGGTTATAAATCTATAGGATTTTTGACTTCTGATGAGCCTAATGAACCTGATCCTGATGAAGTTAGATATGTACGAACTGACCTGACAAAATAGAGAGGCCTCTGAAATGATGTTTAGTCCAGACTCCCTTTTCCCAAGGAACCAATTTCAGGTTTGGAAAACTAGACCATGCTAGAGGGGCATGATGTGTGCAGGATTTCTGTTGGGACGTTCTTCTGTAGTACAAGCTTCAGTTCTAGAGATGAACTCAATGTTGCATGCTTGAAAAATCTCGCCTCTTCTCTACACGCAATACCCAATCTTGAGCCGATCCATGCCCTCATCAAGAACTATGGACCAACAATTTATCTCCATCCAAATGAGATTTTTTTTGCCTTCCTCAGTTCCATGGTTCTCCATGAATGGAGCTCTCCTTTACAAAGATGGAAAGAATAATTGTACAGTCATCAACTCAAAAGGCTCAAACTTGCTTGCATGAGGAGTAAATGATGGTGAATATTCACTCGATTTTCCAAACAAAGATGATGCAAATAGAACCAATGTCAAATGTAGGAATATTGAGAGTGCAGAGCTCTATGTCATGTTAAACCAACTTTAGGAGGAACCTTCACAGATATTGCGATGTGGATATTCTGTCCTTTCAATGGACCGGCTACCGTCAAGATTGGGCTGTTGAGTTTTGCTTTGAATAAAGTAGGAGCACATGCTGGTGATTGGGAGCACTATACACTCCGTATCAGCAACTTCTCTAGTGAGCTCTGGTGCATGTATTTCTCAGAGCATAGTGGTGGTGACTGGATAGATGCCTGCAAATTGGAGTTCATCGAGGGTAACAAGTCATATGTTTATGCATCAAGAAATGGCCACGCGAGTTTCCCACATCCTGGCTGCCATCTTCAAGGCTCTAACTATGCTCTGGGTTGGAGTGAGAAAGGATTGTGCCCGTCGCAAATAGTACGTGGACTCTACCAGCAAATACCAAATTGTAGCTGCAGAGTACCTTGGAGAGGGAGTTGTTGCAAAACCACCATGGTTGCAGTATATGAGGGAATGGGGTCCAACCATCACATACGACTGGCGATCAGAAGTGGAAAGAATAATCAAGTCTTCCTTTTTCATGAGATTTTCAGTGGTGTCTCATTGAGCCGTTTCCAACTGAACTTTATGGTGAAGCAGGGCCAACAGGACCAAAGGAGAAGGACAATTATTCGTATAAATGTGCTGAAAATGTTGTTCTTTCCTTTTTTTCTTTCTATAGTGGAGATGGTTCGGGAATGAAAGATGCTAGGTGGTTTGGAAATGTGTTTTGGTATCCCTAGCATAGTTTTTCATGTTCCAAATGCACTCAGCCTTCCGTTGGTCTAATCCCCAACATTTCTTGCATATATTGGATGTTAGATAGCTGCTAAGTAGATACACTGCAATAGGGGGTTCAAATGAAATGGCAGCTGTGTAAAAGTAGTGTTCGTACTGATTGATTATCCAACTCCGTGTAGATTGTAACATCAATTATAAATCTCTATGATTAAAGTTGTCTCCCAGATATTCTATTGCATGATCAGCAAACTAAGAGTCAATCTCTCGAATAACATCTCTAGATTTATTTAACATAAACCTGCAACCCTGAAACTTCAATTTAAGAAGTTTCCCTTCCTATGGGGAAAAATAATAAAAATATGCTCAACTAGCCATGAATACGTTCTGGATCTACTTAAGAGAACATAAAGAAGCCAAAAATATCTGAACAGTAATTTTTGGACAAAATGTGGCAGGCATCCCATCCTGTTGTTGTATACATCTGTTTAGGGCTAAACGTGCTAGCAGAAAAAGAGGGATTTTCTTTCTTTGCAATATAAATTAGCAGTTCGGCAAGTTCAGACAACGGAGAAATTCCTCCTTTGTATTGCAGAATACAATTGAAGACAACATTTTCACTTTACAAAGAGCCATCTCAGAAGAGCATTTCCATCTACCCCAAAAAGAATATTGTTTCTCCAGTCACGGCTGAAGCCCAAAACTGAATGTTTTCCTCACAGTTTATTGAATCGCCACAAGAGTAGGAACCAAAAAAGAACTGAACTATAATATAAATACATGAATGGCATCACTTTGATGGTCTGCCCTCCCTGTTAAGTCCTTCCCAGCTTATCTCTTGAGCACACTCCCCGCAAACAGTGCTGCAACCCCACTTTGTACCTTGACTTCTAAGTGTAAGCAAATGTGAGAGGTTTGTGCACTTCCTTGGTACCAAACGGCATCTTGAACTCCCCACTGCAAATACAAGATTACTGTCCACCGGCGGCAAAGTAGTTGCACTGGAAACCACTGGCTTTTGCTTTGACAATGATTCAGCGGTACAGACATGCTGCTCACCTACAGGTTCATCAGGCAAAACTCGCCTCTCTTCCCATTCGATAGATCTCCGGTACACTTCCCACGCCATCTCCTGTTCTTCTTTTGATAATTTTTCGTCCTCATTCTCTTGCAAGAGACTCTCATGTTCATGATAATTCGCAATCCACCTGAAGAAATGACCAACTTCTTAAAAACACTGTTCTTCTATTAATGAAGTAAATGATGATTTATCAACTAAAAATGAGTTTCCCCAACAAAATAAGTACACCCAGAAAAAGAACTAAAGCTTGAATGCTTCGCTACAAAACACCATCCAGACAAATATACAACAGGGATGTCTTGATGTCTTTTAACCCAAAAGAGATTGCAGGTTATGGTTTTAACTAACAACCAGTACATTAATAAAAAGAGAATACCTAAAGAAAGTAGAAACACAAACGAGAAGCAGCAGCACGTCATATAAACAAAATATCAGAAATAAGGGTCATCTATGGGAGAGCTAACACTTGGATTAAAAGGTGGTATACTTGGTTCTTGAGGAAAAATAGAGACAACTTTGTCAGTATCAGTAGTGAAGGAAGAACTGCAAATATTAGTACAGAAATGATAGAAGTAAAATATGGAGAATTGCTGAAAAAAGGCATTTGCTCAAAAACTTCTAGAGCATTATGAGCTCAAAATATGATAAGTAGGTGCTCCGTAGGATTCTTTGTTTCTTTTTCATAGGTTAAGCACAGGCATTAACTCCCAGATAACTTACATATCATAACAAATTTTAAGGTGCACTGAGGCCTATCAGACACTACATTAAGATTAAAGTGATCCAGGAGCCAAAATATCAACTGTTGAATGGTTTTTCACTTTGGAAAGATGGATATCATAACAGCGTTTTAAAAGTGATGGCAGTTATATCCTCTTACTCCAGCTGATGGATTGTTTTCTTTCTCCAGATTCAGCTGGTGCAAGGCTGACACCAAACAACAACATCTGACTTAATAACAGAAACAACTAGTCTCATTCAACATTCAACAACATACCCAAGTATATTCCTACAAAAGTGATCTCATTCAAACAGTGATATATCAAAAAGTTGATTTTAAGAACGATGAAGAAAAGGAAACTATAAAGAACTTCTGGACACCCAGTTTCTCTAATGGAATAAGTCTGTTGATATTTAAAGAATTATGCACAAAGAAACAGGATCGGAGTTTAGGGAAAGAAAATACTCCGTTCCTGTTGCATTATGCATAATTCTTAGCATATCAACAAATTTATTCGCTTAGAAAAAGGAACAGAGTAAACTTAAACTGAACTAGACAAATACAAACAATTGGGCTTTTCAGATTAAAGCAAAGCAGTCACCCCCACAGGTTCTGGATAATCTCTTATGAAGTCTAAAGCAAGCAAAGCATTAGACTAAGAATCAGAAAAGGAAATTTAACCCACACAGATAGAGACGATTTTAATAGTTTAATGAAAACGTATATTTGAAAAATCTCAGAACACAAACTCTTTGCACATGACTCCCAAAACACATTGAAAATGAAAGAATTTATGTTCTGAAGACATCTGTCAAATATGATTATGCGAGAAAAAAAGGTCCTACCGTGGATGATGCCTGTCAAGCAAACTTTGCATCAGCTTGTCAGAAGAAGAACTTCCATTTGGAAGGGTTGATTTCTGTTTCGGAACACTTCCAACATCTACATTTGTGTTTGGTTCACCATCATGCTCTTTTACTTGCTTCAATTCCAGAGGTACATCACAGCTTTCCTCATCTCCGAATTCAAAAAGATGCAACATTTCCTCTTTGGATATAGTTCTATGTACTTGTTGCCTATCAACAACCCGTGCTGCAAGACCTTCCTTCGTTACCTGCTTAAATCATCCACTTACATAATTCAAGAAATAAAAGCTATTCCGACAGGAGCTGTTATTGGTTTCTTCGTTTACCTGACGCTTATATATCTTTTCTTCCATTGTTCCATGTGCCAGCAAACGGTAAGCAAAAACTGGTTTTGTTTGACCATACCTAGAATCATACAAGCATTAAAGCTAAGCATATATAATGATACCTCGGTGTTTTATATGAGCAAATTTAAAAGACGCACCTCCAAGCTCGATATATAGCTTGAAGATCATGAGTTGGATTCCAAGAGCCATCAACTATAATTACACGGTTGGCAGCATAAAGGTTGATACCAAGAGATCCAGCTCTAGTAGATATCAAAGCACATTTAACCCTTCTATTCAATGGACTGTTAAAACAGTCAACATGTCTCTGCCTTTCAGATGATTCCGTTCTTCCATCAATCCTATTGTCCAAATTTGGTGACGAAAGACTCAATAGCACAATTAGTGAAAGCAAAAAAACGAAGACAAACGACATCCTCAAAAAAATGAGCAAAAATACATTCACCACCAGATCCTCTTATCATAACCTTCTCCATCTATCCAAAAACAACATTAGCATTCGGCTTCCTGACCATCTAAACTGGACAAACTTTGACTAAGATGTAGTACAAAATCTGTGCACTATTTTTAATTTCAAAATATGTGTACTATTTTTTTAAAAAAAAAAATTGAAGAAAAGAATTAAGCATGGGTCTAACCCAACCCAAAAAGTTAGGTCATCAAGTGAGGATTGACTAATACTATATAAGGAAACAATCAATTCCCTCCACTAATGTGGGACACTTAACATCCCAACACGTCAAGGACTAGATATCTAGAACATGGACAACACAATGTAAGTTCGGATCTATTATAAGAAATGGACTTGCGCCTAACTCAACCACAAAAGCTAACTCATGATATGAGGACTGCCCAAAACCATATAAAGAGACAATGACTGAAACACTTGACTCAACTCATTTCTAAATCTGAGGTTTCATGCAAGGAAAGAGGAACTGTCGGCAATTCTGGTTTAGATGGAATTTGAGGATAATTTCAATAAAATGACTTCCTTTAAAATAATTCTACTTTATTAATTAATATTCAGAATACCAATTAATTTTTTATGTTCCATTTTACCATAATCAAAAGGAAGAGATCCGTCCCCTAAGAGCTACTGTGATGAATAAGAAAAGCTAAACTAATATGTAAAACTAACAAGACGACTATGTCTGCTTCTTTGAGCCTGCGCTTGGATAGCTAGTAATTATACAGACAGTCATTGAAAAGATGTAGAGGTGTGTGCCCTATAATATTTTAATCAATGGACTTGATTTCGTTCCATTTTTGACTGCAGAAATGTTCCCGTTCTCTTTGACTAGATGATTGGAACCCTCGCCATTCTAAAAAATAGGTCAAATATTCTTTGGAAGACGATCAAATTTTGCAAGAATTGTATCTTTCAAACAACATATTCGTAAGAAATGCAACAACAAAGATGGATTCCGCACCAATGCTGTTAGAAGATACTTTTAGTAAATAAAATGTGCTCTAACATGTCAAGCTTTTAGATAAGATCTACGCACACTTTAAGATGGTATGAAAGCAGACTGAGATTCGGGAAATCCTCACTTCATAGATAACTATTGAGTTGAGTTAGTATCAGGGTCCATTTTCATTCAATGGTATTAGAGGCAGAACCATACACCATACACGTTATTGTATTCCAATGTTGGACTTCATATTATTTTATCCATGCTCCAATTGACTGGCATGAGTATATGATATGATGTCAAATTGTCCACATTGATTCGAGAGTGGACTTTTGTCTCTTTAAATGTTCTTGGGCAATCCTCGTCACATGAACTAGTTTCTTTGGATGGTTAAGCCTAAGATCCACTTTCTCAACATGATATCAAAACAGGTAAAACTCAAGAGTTCGAGTTTCATCTCCACCCATCAACAAAAAGAAATTTCAAGGAGCCAATAAAGAATTAAGTCTGTATTTGAAAGTGAGTGTTGAAAGATATGAGCCACCTAAACCTTTATATGAGATAGTCATACAGTTCAACAAATGCCAAAGAAAATCAGTAAAATCAAGTGTTGTAGTATTAACAGTAAGATTGAGGTGAGGCAATTTTCATCATTGAACAAAATAGTTTAAACAAGGTATACACACCTGTACCAATCTTTCCGACGCTTCCAGTACTTCCCCTTTTTCCCTGGGCGCGTTAGTTTTGAAAGATATAGTTCGATGAGATCTAGAGTTGACAAGCTCTGACTGAACACAAGTGCTTTGTCACCAACATCAGAGCTCATCGTCAGGATGTCGAGTAGCAGAACCATTTTGCCACTATAATTAACATCTTTGCAATTCTTTTCTAGAAGATCGCTCCACCAATCCTGCAAAACAGAAACAGTGAGATGGGAAACTAATAATGACATTTCAAAAAACAGATGGCACCACAGAAACAAAATGGAACAACCACCATATAACATGAATTGTAGATGCAAGCAAACGTACATTACACAGATGACAAGAGCTTCCTGCACATCCATCAACTAACCATACCAACAAAATTACAGAAGTTAGCAAATAGGAAGCAAGAAGTATACCCCATGGAGGAAGCCATTATGATTTTTTCTGAGAGCTTCATTGTTGCTATTCGGCTTTTCTGCAAAAATTGACAAAAAAATATTCATATACGAAAATGAAGATGGCTTAATTGTAATTTCAGTAACATATTAACGGAACCGCTTAATACAACCCAATGTTATTTATTATCCTGAACTCACTGAAATCAGGCCACAGAAAAATGAATATAGAAGCCAGACATAGCTCCCGGTATCAGAACAGAAGCAGGTGAAATATTTCCATGACTGTTGGTCAATTGCACACGTTATATGTGAATTCAACACATCATGCAGTTGATATACTTAATCAACGCTGCTACAGTACCATAGAGATTAATATGCAATCTATATTATCAGGAATACATCCAACTACATGGTGGCTTAATTCAAGGATTCCTCTGGATGCCTCAAGAGACATCAAAATGCTATGGGTTCCAAAAAGTCCTATCGAATCTATAACTACAAAAGAGAACAAATTACTACTTGGTATTTTATACCCAGAGTGAGGGAAAACAAAAAGTACCTCCAGGAACCACATTATAATCTGTGTTCTCATCACTTGAGCAATCATCAGGAAGAAGAATCTCAACAGCATCTTCAGGCCGACTATAGGTTTTGTTTTCTCGCATCAGTTGCAAAATCCCAGGATGGTTCCATATCTACAATCAATAACACTTTTTATTAGCTGACATCTACTGTTATATACTTAAAAATACATATGTGGAAGAGCCATTGCAACCATGCTAAGAAAATAAAAACACCAAAGACTTTAATTCCGAACAAACTCTGGGTTGTTCATTTTACAAAAATGGATGTTTTCATCCAGGATTCAAGAAACAAAATTTCTATTTATTTACTGGTCTTTATATATAAAGAACTATTTATCAAGAAAATGAACCAGAAAACAGGATGACTATGGCTAAAAATCAACCATCACTCAAGTACAGCTCAACCCCAAAAAATTTGAGGTTCGCTATACTAATCCTAGGTACTTCTCTGCTTTATCCAGGTCCAAACACTTGCTCATTTTTCAGAGAACTCCCATGGTAAAACTACTTCCGTGTTGATTGCCAAATTATTACAAGAAACAAAGAGAAGAACAGAAACCTCTATTAATTTCATTTTCTTTACAGGAACTCCTATCTATAAGGAGAAACAAAGCTAAAAAAACAACAATGAATCAACTATAGCTCACTCTCAAAAACGTTGACGTTGGCTATATCAATCGATTAACCTTGAGAATCAACAGTTATGGAATCAAAATTCCACCGGGTGTATACCCTTAACTAAACGATTAACCTTGAGAATCAACAAATCAAAATGAATATGTATATCACTTCACCACAATTAAGTGTTAAGAAGTGTATATGCATAATATGTCTTACATTCATTGACTTAGTATAAATACTTGATATGGATTAGTTTTTATCAAAAAATACTCCCTTCGATGCTTTTCAACTTTAAATCATCCACTTGGGGACTCGGTCAAATATAAATACTTTGATGTTGAAGTTGTACGAGAATTATCGGGAAAAAATTACTCCCCCTGTCCTAATTTATCTGACACAATTTCCTTTTTAGTCCGTCCCAAAACGAACGACACTTTTCAATATTTAGTAATAATATAACTTTAAAATGTCATTTTACCCTTAATAAGATAATGTAGCCACACAAAAACATTCATGAGATATTCTAGATCACACATTTCAAAAGTCTTTCCTTATTACATAAACTTCGTGCCAAGTCAAAGTGTGTCAAACAAAATGGGACGGACGAAGTATTTACTATTAAACTAAATTTGAGGTAGCATTAAATAAAGTCCAAGAATGCAACAGTCGTTTCTCTACCAATAGGTTTTCAAATAATTAATTTGGTTGCATTCAAAGGCGGCACAATATATCAATAAGATGATCTTTGGTAATTTCTTCAGATTCCATTGATTGATCTGACAATAAATGCATGAAACTGAATATTTTTTAATAACTCATATGTATTTACTTTTAGTATTCTTTGCAGACATACCAAGCATTTCAGTAAATTCAATATAACTGATTCAACCTAATTGTTAAACGCTACAGGTTTAGAAGTAATTTAATTATTTTTAATTCCATTATCATGTCAATGTAATAAGTTAATTACATTTATTTTAATGTATATTTCTACTTTACATTGTTTGTACTTCTTATACACAAATTTTAATTTTAATTGATTGACACAACATACACTTCACTTTTTTTACATAAAATTTTAAAGTTTATTATGGATCTTGACAAATTAAAACTTGGCTTAATTTTTTAATTAGCAAAAAATTATAAAAGAATCTTTATAAATTAAAAACTAACGATCTACATTTATATGATATCTTTATTTATCTAGCTATATAATAGTTTTCCATATTATATTTGAACTACTTTCATATTATATTAAAAGCAAAAAGACCCTTAGCGAAATGTCAATCATTTTTACCCTTTTAAAACAAGATTTCACACTAAACAAAATAGTGATTTAATTATTTTTCCAATATTTAAGATATTTAATTAACTATATTTTATGAAGTCACATTAGGAGTATCCATACTTTGGGTTCCTTTTAGGCAGTAAATTGGAGTTTTTATATTATAAAAACTTCCAAAATTCATTCACATTAAGAACAAATGCAACTTTGAACTCTTTTTAGATTTAGAAATCCTTTTGTTTTTAATAAATTACTCCGTTCATCCCAGGTTATGTGATGTATTATAACGAGGAACGGAGTTCAAAAAATATGGAAAGACTTTGCAATGTTTCAAACCTATCCTTGTAATAAATGAATTTTAAATAGAAATGTACACCTTCTTTGACTTTTTCGCCAAATAAGTGGGACCTAACATAGGTAAAATATTGACAGTGGCATTAAATATGTCAAACAAGACAATGTATAATTCTTTCGGAACTAACTAACAAGGAAAATGGTTATAAAAATTGGAACAGGAGGAGTAATAGGTTGGACTTATTGAATGGAAGAGTTTGGTAACCATAAAAGCTTGTACATTCACATTAAACATTAGGAAAATCATGATTTGAACTCTAGGTTTGGGAATTCTTTTCCATTCTTTGCCTCCTTTTTAGAATATCTCACAAATTCACATCGAACATTAAAAAAAAAAATAATGTTCGAAACTCCTTCTAAGTTTATGAGTCATTTTTGTTTATTAATAAAACTTAGGATCTTACTCTTTGAAAATAGATTTCACATTGGAAGAAATAGTAAATTAATTATTTTCCTAAACTTTAAAATCAACTGAAATTTCTGTTATACAATAGGTAAAGCACGAAAACATATAGCAAAAAGTCATTCAACTTTTTTAGTTCAAATATAAATCACAATTAGGATCCTTTTTTTATTTTGACAATGACAATTAGGAACCTTTTATGAACGATGATAATTGTTTATTAATCAAAATAAATTAAAGGTGTTTGAAACACTTGGTATAATCATTAGGAGAGATAAATAATCAAGATTATACTTCTATGAATTATACTAATATCAAACCACTTTAGCTTGTTGCGAAGTTTTAATTCAATTAGAGTTGTGTCCATTTAAAATTCTTGTAAATTGGGGATGGACTACATATGTTAGTATTAAAAGTGTGATAACATTCTTGTGAGACCCAAAGGAAGAAGATATAAGTTGATCTAAATTGGAGTTAAATGAATTGTGTCAAAAAAATTGATTTCTTCACTTCCATTATTTCTTTTTCAATCTATTTTGATATGTTTTTTGTTGAGCTTAGGGTCTATCAGAAACCCCTCTATAGGTAATATTTGCGTACATTCTACCCTCCCCAGACCCCACTTTTGGCATTATACTTGTATGCCATTGTTGTTCGTCTAGCTAAATATGATCTAATAATTTTCTAATTTAAATGAAGTTGCATCTATTTAATGCTATTTTCTATTTTACATAAAAAAAAATTCTGGTATATTTTTTAAATTTGACATAATGCATACGTGCAATGAACGTCACTAAAACTAGTTATTAAGAAAATAGTAGGAAAACAAAAAAGACAATTGAAGTCCTCCAAATAATAACAGGCCGTGTAAAAGACACATTGCTTCCTAGCAGCAAAGAATGTCACTCAATAAATAGTTAATGTACATATTTATATTTTTATAAGTAATAACAACATACCCAGTAATTTTCCACCAGGTGGGGTTTGGGTAGGGTAAAGCACACGCAGTCCATACTACTACCCCATAGGTGAGTTAGAGAGGTTGTTTCCAAAAGACTCTCGACTCACAACATACACCACAGTCTAGTACAACAATAAACAATATAAAATTTTAGAATGACAAGCAAACAACAAAAATAGAGCCACGTAGAAAATAACACAACTGTCAATGTAAACAGCAAAGACAGGATAATACCCTACTACTAGCACGAGAAACACCCTACCAGCAGGAACTCACACCTATCCCCTAACCTACCACCCTAATTCACGTCTTCCACAACTTTTATAAGTAATTACATCTTTATATTTTTATAAGTGTGCATTTTGTAGGTTTTTCGTGTTCTGCGCATATGAAAGTGTCCAGACTTTTCTTTGTAATACAATTCTCTTTGACTGGGTACAATTTTGCAAAAGATAGCACACAAAACAACATAATAAAATAGCTCAACCAAACACCAAAAGCATAATTCTTGGTTTCTTCAACACAGAAAAGACTTCCAGGAAAACAAGGCATTACTTAATTATTGGAAGTTAAACAAAGGTGGTGCGGCACTAAAACTCCACCATGAAATAGGACAAAGATTTCACTTAAGACTTCTATTGCTTAGTGCCTGAAAAGTTAAACAAAAGGCTTCTAAAAAGAAGGGTTATCAAGATTAGCAAAAAGGAATAACCATTTCTTAAATAAAAGGCATGGCAATTCAAGAAACAAAAAAATAGTAATGGAAGTCAATGATTGGAAAATAAGCGAGCGGAAGAATTTGATGGAGATGGAATCTTAATACAATCCAATGAAGAAAAGAACCAGTTAGAATCAAACAAGAATCTTGCTAGATATGAGAAAGGCTAACTAAGAAGTTCTACAACAACAACATAACCAGTTCCCATAAGTCGGAGGATGAGATGTACGCAAATGTTATTCCTAACTTGTGTGAGATAAAGATTTTCGATAGACCTTTGGCTCAAGAAAAGATATTGTTGGAGGCACTACATCACCAACTGACGATGTAATGGTAAATATGAGACGTTTTGCATTCTAGAGCGTTTCAGTAGTTTCCCCAAGTCATTTATGACTTGCTGGGACCGGTAGCTCGGACCCTTGGCAACTCGGTTGAGAAATGTCTCAAATTGTCTGTTTGAGAGCTTAACATTAAGTATTCGTTGACCAAAGTTAACTTTTCTTCAAGACAAGCTCGAAATTAAATTCTGACAATTTCATTGGCTCCGAAATGCCAAACAAAGTCAAGATTAACCTTAAGTTTATGTTTTGGAGTGTTCGCTTGCAATTTATGCCCATTGTGGAATTTAATTAAGTTTAAGGCCTAAAGTGGAGCTAGGGTGATGTTTTAATGCTCGGAGTGTCGGATCAAAATTCTGATGCTTCCGTCAGCTCCGGAATGGTGAATTTAGGCTAGTAAGAGTGTTGGTGTTTTTGTTGGTAAGCTCGGTGTAATTTTGAGTACCTTTGTGGAGTAGTGCATTTCGGCTATTTTTTGTTTGAGGGATCATTTTGCTTAAACAACCTCAGATGTCCATTTTAATGATCCCATTAGATCCGGAATGTCGTTTCAATGTTGTTTGCATATTTGATTTATTGAAATTGAACTCGAAAAACTCATACTAGACCCCTCAGAGTTCTTGAGTTGAGTTGATGTGAAAGTGCAGGCACAGACCGCCCCTGGGGTTTGCACCCGCGGCTAAAGATCCGCCCCAGAGATATTTACCCCTGCGCCCAAAATTTCGCCCCAGAGAGATTTATAGTGACTTTAAGTAACTGCAACCCCTTCAATCTGTTGGAAAACTTGGACTTTCCTGCTTCTTGAAGTTAAAATAGGCACTTAAGATTTAAAGGTAGTAATGGGATCACAAGAGTTTGTAATTCTCCACACGGAGATTCTTCCACTATACAAAAGAATAGTAGAATTACAAGAATATGTTTACAAAATTGACTCACTCTATGGTGACTCTCTTAAGCTTGAGGATTAGTCTTCCCAAGCTATCTCTTTTCTCTCTCAAAGAAGCTCTCTCACTATCTACTTTCTCACTCTAAGAAGTGGCTTCTCACTTGATTTGGATGGTTAGAAATGAAGCCTCCTACTCCTATTTATACTACTCCACCTCCACAATGAATGGTGGAGATTACATGCATCCAAGGGTGAAGGTTGGTTCTCTAGAATGCTCTACACACTCTAGGAGTCTCTACACCCTTCCACTCCTTTCCATATCCATCCATACTCTTCTGTAAGGTTCCGGAAGGTTCCACACATCTCTAGAATATTCCAGAGGATTCCACACTATTCCACAAACTTCTAGAGAGTTCTACACTTCTCTAAGATTCTCCAGAACGTTCTAGTTCTAGAATCTCTTCAATTAAGGAGGGTTCCCAACAAATATCAACAAAAAAGGGAGCAAAATCTTAACTTAGTGAGCACCAGTAACTAAATGAATTGTGAGTCAAATGACAAGTTGAGATATCATAAACGTTTCTGCGTATACCTACTAAAATTAAATACGACTAAATATTCCACTTTTTAACTTGGTGAAAATCTAAAACATGTCATAAAATGTTAGGCAGAAGTCGAAAGCTGGAAGGATATTGTGTTAACAAATAGCACCACTGGAGGTAGAATAGTCAAGAGTTTTGAATTATGAATTGTCAATTTTTAGTGAAAGATGTATAAAGAAGTGTCCACTAATTAATGTAACACATAAAAAGTAGAGGGCCACGCCCTTTCTAGTTTCTCTGTAATTTCCTAATCCGTAGAGCCCAAGAGAAAAGAAAATTATACATAGATAAGACAATTTTGTCATCAATCATTTCTTGTACGGCATATTTTCCAACACTGCTGGGGTTCATGCGCCGCTGATTTGTGCCATTCTAACTATATTTCATTCATTTTATAACAATCAGGTAATGGTGGGAAAATGAAAGTTAAGAAAAGTTTTCTCTGAACAACTTTTTTATTAAGTAGCTGACAAAAAATTACCAAATACTATTATCATCGTTGCTCACTCGCTTAACTTCAATAAACTATATAATTATAAGTGTTTTAGACAAAAAAATGCTTTTTATTTCACTAATTAATTAATTTTGAACTTTCCTTTCTCGACTTGTCTTCGGTAAATTATTTGATTGTTGGGTTTTCTAGATAAAAAATTATGTTTCATTTTACTAATTAATTACTTTTGAACTTCCCTCGTACCATTGTTGTCGCCCTCCCCTCCCTCCCTCTACTTGGCTTCCGCAAATTATTTGATTGTTTAATTTTTTAGACAAAAATCAAATTTTCATTTCACTAATTAATTTCTTTTTTCTCAACATTAATTTGCGCGATTATGCAGAATTATTTTGAAACAAAAAACACCAAAAAAAATATGAAAAATGCGCTTGAAATTGAGATTATAGGACAATATCTTAATTGAATTTCCTTTCAGACCAAGCAAACACCTCACTTTCTAGATTAAGAGATGTTGACAGGCACCAAATGTAATTTTATTGATGGTCAATGCTAGATTTTCTTT
>JBDJHY010000087.1:9912252-9923440 GCA_039654485.1 Withania somnifera
AGGAAGTTCGAGGAGAGGGAAGGGGGGAGAGAGAGAGAGAGAGAGAGAGGGGCTATTAAATTGTAACCCCAAAGGCATGGAGAAGCATTCACAAATATAAGAATCAACTACATTCTTTTCAATCCAGTGTTTTTTTTTTTTTCCTTTTCAGAGGACATGAAGGAGTTTATATGTGTTGGAGTGGGTAAAAATCCCACATTGGTTGGGAATGGACTGGCTGTTTGTTTATATGAACTTGGACAATCCTCCCCTCATGAGCTAGTTTTTGGGGTTGAATTAGGTCCAGGTACCGTATCTTTACATGGTATCAGAGCCAGGTCCATTCCTGTTTGGACCCTCGGTTCCACGCTCCAGTTGGGCCTGGGAGTGAAGGGGGTGTTAGAGTGGATAAAAGTCTCACATTGGTTGGAGAATGGATTGGCGGTTTGTTTATATGGATTTGGGCAATCCTCCTCTCATGAGCTAACTTTTGGGGTTCAGTTAGGCCCAGATGTCGTATCTTTACAATATGCATTACCAACATTTCAAATTCAAGTGCAGGTTAACTGAGATGAAATGTATACGAGCGTCCATACCTTTGTTAGATGAGATGAAATGTACGGTTCCTAATCTCCTTATAGAACAAGGATAACACAATTTCATTTGTTATCACCATCAAGGGAAAAGCACCTACATATAAACTTGTTATACCTAATAGCTTCTTAGTACAAGAGTAACCCCGCCAGCCCTATCCATCATCAAAGCATTTCCTATCCCTAACAGTGAGAATTCAAACAAAGCTTGGCATGAAACAGAAGTCAAGTCAGGCTAGCAACGTCAAGCGACACACTGGCCTTAGACATTGTAGGTCCAATAGAATAAATTACAATTATCCCCACGACTTCCTATCTCACCCTACGACTAGCCAATAAAAGACCACAAACATTAAACTAAAAGGACATGAAAATGAAGCAACTGGAGGAGAATCTTCCTTCTCACCTCCATAAAAAATTCACACTTATCTGTTCTAAGGGTAACAAACACTACCTGAAGGATCTGACAAATTTCTCTAGCCACGTGACGATCCTTTATATGCTTCCCAAGTGACAAATTTCTGAAAGCAGTATAGCCAATTAAGAAAACACCACCTTTCAATCTCCATTTTTGGAGTAACTGCACCCTTCTCTCCCTGAAAACAAGAGGAAAAGTAAAGTTGACCAACATAACACCAATAAAATGACTGTCAGAGGTTTTAAAAGAATGTTTACAGTACTCAAATATAAAAATCCTGCCAGCTTACGGATTGAAAAACAGGACATGCAAAGAAAATACAAAAAAACAATAGCTAAAGAAGGGACCTCTTTGAAAGAAACACGCCTACATATATGTTGAAAAACCTCTAATGTGACATATAGAAGCAATATCCTGATATTATAAAAAGACATTCTGTATCCAGAATTTTCCAATATATATAACACTAGATGAAGTGGAAGCATCACTGCCAAGAAAACAAGACAGACATCTTCAACTCAATCTGATGACTCACACAAACAAGAAACTCAAATGGGTCAACTGACCTCATTCCGGTGGCTAAAATATCTAAAATGAGAGAGCATCATTTAGTGGACCAACAGCTCAATCCCACAAGTGAGGTCTATGAATGATTGGTTGTATTTAGAACTCACCCTACCTTTGTGGGGTAGAGAGGCGGTTTCCCATAGACCCTCAACTCAAAAGGAACATTTTAGTAGACCAGATTGTAAGAATTTGTATCATTTTGGGTCTAATGAAATTCATAGGTATAGGAAGAAACTCGTATCTGTCATCATTGTGGCGTCAAGCAGCATATTTTGAAGGAGTGTAGAAGGTTACAGATAGAAATGGCTAGGCCTTTGGGCCAGAGAAAGAGTTTTTCAGCCCCTATAGACGGGAACCCACCTGCAGGTAATGCTAACCCCCGACTAAATAGCATTATTATTGGTATACATCAATGGAAACCACAGATCCTTCAAGTCGATATGATAATTAGTGGAAAAAGAGAAGCTGATAGTTCTATACACCACACTTGGCGACAAAAATTTAGAAAATATGACAGACAATCACTAATGATGACCAAAATAGAAGATGAGGGGCTCTATTAAATAGCACATTGTTGGTGTGCATTTGTGGAACCCATTGACTGTTCTATTTTCTCGCTTTACATATTTAAAATGGTGTCATCCCACTAATGCTGCATCACTTCTCCTTTTCCAGAACTATAGGCCGGGCAATATAACAAATTGAAGTTAATGATACTCTTTTAAGTTTTTGCATTTCCTCTGGGAATAACTTTGATTTTCATCAAATCGATTGATAATCCTCAAGTACATGGGTACCAAAAACAAAACTGTGAAAACTTAGATGGTACTTTCCTTTAGAAATAGACGAAGAAAACAAGGGAAGCAGAAACTGAAGAGGTTGCTCTCGCAACAACAGAGAACCAATTTCAACAGTCTCTGACTACTAATGCATCTTGAATTTCCTTCACTATTTCAGAAACTTGGATGCGTAAGTTAAGATCCAGATCAGCTAGACTACGATATCACCCTAACTTGTAAAAAGATTTCACAATAATAATTTTTTCCAGATTCCCTCCAAAAGTAAAAACCTCAACTAAGAGAAGGGATGAGTTAGAAATGTTATAAGCAATTCATTAACCATCTTCTTCAATGACGCCTTTTAAAAATACAATGAAGCTATCTCCTGAAGAATCACCCATCTACATAATGTCACATTCAAGACACTCACTGGCAGGGAGAAAACAAAATTGTAGTCCAATTTTTTGCAGGCGTACTTCACCTAGCACAGCATTAAGAGAAAGGCTCATATTTGATTGAACTATAACGAAAGTAGTATAAAGTTCTTGAAAAGTTAACATCACGATTTAATATTTAACAATATTAAGGAGGGTCTATAATCCAGATATAGGTATAGAAGAGTGTATTAAAAAGGTTCCCTACAATATACAGACACAGTGCTAAAGAACAAACCAAGATATAGCAGGTCACATAGAAATGGGACAAAGGGGAAAATGTTGCCTAGTCCTATTCTTCTTCTTTTCTCTTTATCCCAGTTAAATTCACCAAAAAGGAACTCAAGGATAACTTATATCTTCCGGTAGAATCGCTAACTGCTAACAATCAATCATAAACAGCATATTTCTGCTGGAGAACTGAATATCCATTTCACCCTCACATCATGATCAAAGAGTAATCCAAGTACTCCGGGAATCTTTTGCTTTCTCAGGAGGAGATTAAACAGTAAACATGATTTTAGAGCAGAATTGATATGCTTGTTAACCAAAATATGAATAATTTTTTTAAGAATGATATCTTATTAGAACAGCCCATAACATGATTTTAGAGCAGAATTGATATTATGCATAGTGGTGCATCAAAGGTCTCTCAGGCTAAAATCCAACGGAGGCAAATATAGTAGGTGTTTCCTTCTTAATGAAGTTTGTGTCCATCTCATCTTATTTATTTTATAACCATGGTGGCCGGACCAACTTGCCCACACCTCGTACTAATTTTGTAGGATACTTGCCACCTTCCACCAACAATAGGTACATTAAGACTAGAACAAATTGGAAAAAGTCACCTGCCTTTTTTGTCTCTGCGGGAAATTGAACCAAAGACCTCATGATTCTCAACTCACTTCATTGGCCAATAAGCCCCACTCTTGGGTGCACGGCCCTCTCATCTAAAAGCTCAAGTTGTTAGATAGCACACATTTTTATTACTTAATTATATTATCAACAAGTACACTCACGTACGGACTTAATTCTTTCTTATGAGTGAAGCATGTGGAGGTTCTTTTTGATTAAGGGTAGTGGTGAGACTCAACTTCACGACCTCTGTCGGCTCTAATATCGTGTTGAAGTGAATGATTCTCTCATTTAAAAGCTTAGGTTGTTACAGAGAGCATAATTTTATTTACTTGATATATTCTCAAACATTTTTAGAATACTCCTTGGAATTTAGTCAAGGTATGCACAATGCACACAACCGGCTTGGACATCATGGTTATCAAAAAATGAAGTCAAAATTGATCTTTTTTGGCATGAGATTGTCGATATGAATTTGTCACAACAAAAGGAAAAACGAGTTCCCTAACATATGAAGATACTTGGTGCAATGGATATTATTTTGTTTATATAAACTCTTGTTCGCTTTTTCTGGAATTACTGGTACTGCTGGCAATAGATAAGGATACCATTTTATGTCATCCTCCTTAAGTTCCAAGATCTGTTTTTTACTCACTCACCACAACTTATTGCTTTAGTCTCAGCCAATTAAAGCACTCACCTTGGAGTTCATCAATCAATGACATCTTACCTTCTTTATAGGTTGTTACGTATTGTATGGTGTTGTATTGTATCGTATCGTACCTTATTGTTTTAATGAATACAATGTGTGGATAGATTGTATTTTTTCCATCATTACATAATCTCACACATTAACAATTTGAAGGATGAACCTACCAGAAGAGTAAGTTACAGAGTAGGGCTATAAAAAGGTAAAATTAATGATAAAAGAGGATTATTAAATAATAAATAAAGGTAAAATAAAAAATATATATAAGGTAACCATAGGATACCACCAAATCAGTGGTTACATAAAATGGGGCTTTTCATGATTATCTAACCATGGAATCAAACCATACCATACAATATGTTCTAAGTAACAATCAAAACAAACATGGTACTGGTAGGAACCATAAGATATAGGTAACCACCATCCAAACAAAGGCTTAAGGTTTTCATGGACCTTTCTGACCTTTCACACAACCATTCCTAGCTTGTATGCCCTCGCTAACAAAGTATTCTACCCTTATTGATAAGATTAAAGTGAATTAGAACATAAAGATGATGTTCTTTTTTCTACTTTAGGAATTGGTAGGCTATCTGATTCTATGACTGAAGGCCTATTAGCCTTACTGGGGAGTTTACAAGACCTTATCCAAAATTATAACACAAGATTGAAAACAATCATGGGGAAAACTAGTTGATTTGAACCAAATGGTTTTTCTTAAGGGGAGACAAATTATGGATGTTGTAGTGTTGGCCAACGAACTAGTTGATTCTAGATTCAAAGATGAGAAGACTTATGACCATGTCAATTGGGAAATTCTGCTGAAAACTCTGAAAGATATGGGCTTTGATCTAAGAAGGATTACTTGAAAAGATTTTGTATTTCTTCTGTTAAGGTTGTATGTTCTGATCAATGGTAGCTCTGAAGGTTTTTTTAAATTTTAGACAGGACATAGACAAAGCGAGTCAATGTCACCTTTCCTGTTTTCAATAGCTATGGGAGGACTGAATAACATGAGAAAGTTGCAAAGGTAAGTGGACAAATTATGGCTTTGGTTCTCTTCCTAGTGGTGGGGAAGGACGAGAGATAAGTCATCTGCTTTATGTAGATGACTCTTTAGTATTTTGTGAAGCTGAAGTGGATCAGATCAGGTATATGAGGGTCATTATAACTATATTTGAAGCTCTATCTGGATTACATGTCAGTTGGGGAAAAGTTCTCTTTATTTCACCAATGAAGCCACCAATGTACAGATTTTGGTATACAACCTTGGTTTCCAGGTGGGAACACTTCCAACAAAATATACCAGGGGATGCCCCTAGGGCCCAAGAACAATTCAATTGGAACCTGGGAGGAGGCTCAGAAGTGTGATAAGAAATTATATAGGTGGAAAACTCAGTGCTCATCCTTAGGTGGTAAACTGACTCTCATTAATGTTGTGATGAGTGATCTTCCTACTTATATGATGTATGTATTTCCTATGCCTAGAGGGGTAGAAAGAAGATTGCCATACTGAGAAGACACTTTCTTTGGCAAGGCTGCAAGGAGATAGATGTGTGAATATTGTAAAGTGGGATAAACTAATCTTAAGAAAGAAACAGGAGGAATTGGGCATTCAGATTTCAAGAAAGCACAATAGAAGCTTTATATCACACAAATATTGAATGTTTAATCAGTGGACAACAAATGAAGTCAAGCCATGTGTCTGGAGAACTCTAAGAAATCAATGGCAAGCTTTTGAGGGTAAGGTGGAGATTGTGGTGGGAAATGGAAGAGAAAATGATTTCTGGGAAGATCAGTTGATTGGCCAGAAGAAGTTCAGTTTTCCAGTTTTGTTCTCAATAAGTAGTCAAAATAAGGTTATGAGAGTCGACAAGGTTGGGATTTGAATTTCAGAAGAGCTCTTAAATAACCTGTACTCAATAGCTACTCAAAAAAAGGTTATGATCAACCAAATGTGGATTCAACAAGGTTGGGATTAGAATTTCAGAAGAGCTTTTAATGATTGGGAAGTTCGGGCACAATCTACATTGCTTAATATATTGGAAGCTTGTTGTGGCTTATCTGAATACCCAGATACTTAGATGGAAACTGAATAGCAAAGGGACATTGTCAGTTAGTCAGTATACTGGAAGTTGAATCAAAGTGGCACTAAGAAAGAGTAGGAATGCCAATTGGGCCAGGACGGGGAAGGAGAAGATTTAAATGGGACGGGCAGGGCGAGGCAGCGCAAAAAACATTATTTTTCAAAATTTTGAAGGATTAGGGCAGGGCAAAATCAGAGTGGTGATTCATTAGAGCTGCATTTTGATTCCAGTTCGTTGTGCACTGATATAATTAATCGCACTTGTTTGGTTTCAGCTGAGTGTAACTTCTTGAAAGTTTGTAGTGTTTGCTATAAATTCTATTCAAAGTGGGTAAGCACGAAACTTCCCCATTACAATTAGGAAGCAACTTTTTCATTCCAAATAGAATACTACTCTAGCATTTTGTATCCCAATTTCAAACAGGAATGCAAGAATGTGATAATGTATTTCATTTGAATTAATCAATTCTTTTTCTTCCATAAGACAAATTCAGTTTAATTAACAAATACTAAGAAACTAAATAATCTTCTGCATAGAAAGATCTTGAATCCATATAAAACTGAAGTACTCTAAACTCAAGTTTCAGACCTACACATAAGGAGAATTTCAAATTTTTAAAAGATTGAATAGAATAATACAAAATGAAAATAAAGAGGAAAAAAATGAAAAAGGGGTTAATCGGGGCAGGGCTTAATAGGGAAGGGCGATGCAGCAGAAATTTCCAAAAGATACTAAATGGGGCAGGGCAGGGGTCAAAATCTTAGCAGGTAAAGGTTAGACATACCCCGTCCCACTGCCCCGACCCAATTGCTAGAATGAGAATGTGTAATGGCCTTGGAAGCAGGTCTGGAAAGTGAATATACCAGTGAAGGTATCATGTTTCGTCTGGCTGGTAATTAGGAAGCATGCTTCACTGGAGAAATACTACAGAGCAGAGGTCTTCTGTTTTGTTTTTTGTTCTTTTTAAGAAGGTAACATAAGAGGTCTTCAGTTCTGTTCAAGATGCCTTTGATGAGAAAGGTAATGAACATCTGTCTTTAGATCGCACGAAAACTACAAATCTGTGGCACGTGTTTCTTTTTTTTTGGGCATTAAATGGGCAATGCCAAGTTCTTCAATTTGGTGGGCATTATGGAAAGAGAAGAATGCAAGATTTTTTTAATAAACTTGCACTTCTATCCAGAAAATTAGGATGAATTGTCTTAGTTTGTTCTTTTTTTGGTTTAAACAGAACATGTGGGGAGAAATAACCTGGTAGATATATTAGGTTATGTATAAGATTATAGGTTATCGGATGGGTGTTTATAATCTTTTGGGATTTGTAACGTTCTTAAGCTAGCATCTTTACTAGTTTTTAAGTTTTTTTCTTTTAATACAATTGTTACCATACTAAAAAAAAGAATTACTTTACTACTTGACCACCTCTAGACATCTCCACGAAGAAGTGGCTCAACCAGAAGAGAGAAGCAAATAGAACTGATGAGACAAGATTGATTAGCAACATGCACACCATTTGAGCTCTTTGATAGAAACCTAAAAGAACATACAGCAATCTGCTGCTAAGTGTGATACGAAGATATTATCACTGAGGATTCAACAAACCTGAACAATCATACGACTTGAATTAAAAACAAAACAACCAAATACGAGCATAGCAACAATTAAAAAATGAGGACCTTGGAACATCTTCAAGCATAAAGACACGGAGAGGCTTCATTTCTGATGGTTCCCATTTTACAAATTCCTGCCGCCAGTTATGCAGAACACTTACAGGTGTGACTATGAGAGCAGTTTTCAATCCTAGATCCACACTTCTCATAGCAGCATACAAGAAAGAAATCACCTGTAAAAACAATTAACATGAAGGATTAACTACCTAAGGTTGATAGAATAATAAACTCTTCCAGTTTCTTAAAAAAAACATCGGCCTGAAAGTCAAAATCAGCAGAGAATACAGCCCCTAATTTTTCAGTATGTGAAGTGAAAGTCAATCTGATACGTTGAAGTTCTAGTTGGCTGAATACTGTTTGAAAACCTTAACTGTTCCTAATATCTTTTAAACCTTCATGCCAGCGTAAAACAAGTAAAATGAATGCAACATATAGTTCATAGAAGCAGCTTTTACTTAGTGTCTCTCCCCCTTTTTTCCGAGTAAAACTATGTGGAACCAGGCTATATTTCAAGTGAAAGTTAATCTGATACATTTAAGTTCTAGTTGGCTGAATACTGTTTGAAAACCTTAACTGTTCCCAATATCTGTTAAACCTGCATGCCAGCATAAAACAAGTAAAATGAATGCAACATATAGTTAATAGAAACAGCTTTTCTCGATGTCTCTCCCCCTTTTTTCCGAGTAAAACTATGTGGAACCAGGCAGTCATATACAATCACACAGAAGATGAGGACTCATAGAAGTTAAACAAAATGATAAGATAGAATCCGGACCAAAAATGAAAATAGGACACAGAAATGTGATAGTGTAATTCAGCCAAATAATACCTGAAACGTTTTACCTAGACCCATAGTATGAGCTAGGATGCAACCAAGACCTTTATCCCCAGACTTGACTTTTCTGATAGATTGAATAATATTTTCCCACATAAATCGAATCCCAGAAACCTACAATGACCAATACTTAACATTATCAGAAATTTCTATAGTACACACAACACTATCTACACAACCAAGAGACATATAATGAGTTCGGATGATAACAGATAAATACTGAATTTCGTGTACAGTTACAGAATGCAATCAACAAGATTATACTTACATTAAATAGGAAAGTAAGAACAGATCTTAGTTTATATTTCCAGTGATTCATATTATGATCATGTCAAATCTACTCACTGAATACATAAGATTTTAACTCAAGTAAACATCCACCATGCTATCTATCTATAGGCATCGATGTATAATCTAGCAGTCAGCACTTAACACACAGTAAAAAGGTTCTCCTAGTTCTATGATCAGAACAACATATAGACCAGGCTGCCAGATGTTGAGAAAATATAGATGTGACAGAGTGAGAACCGAACTTAAAGAACAACACTGAAGCAATGTAGCAAAAACTTTTAAGATTCCATGTAGAAACTTGCAGCTAGTTGAGTGATTGATATCTGTTGGATTCCATACTGAAGAAGCAAAAAACCAAGAAATAGAGTGAATCGGAAAAGCTGTCCACCAAGACAACTTTTTTTTGTTTCTTTTGAAACTCTTCGAAGTAATTTTGTTTTTCCTTTTAAAACTCTCATGTTAAACGGACTTGGGAACTGGTGCCAGATTATGATGTATTTTTTTTTTATTTGAAAGATGTCAATTATGATCCTTGTTGAGAGGTCAAATTAGGTTTAAAAAATTCAAGAGTGCATAGAAAGCACTGGATATGGGTAGAAAATATTTGCCTAAGCAAATGATATGATATTAATTGAGTTTACTTGGGTATAATAAGATTAATAATGGAGACATGTCACTTTTTCTAATTAGCTTGGAAAACCAAGAAAAACTCTCTTTTCCTGGTAAAAATTGATGCAGACCAATTAAATGAAAACACGATCGCACGAATAGAAAGGTTTCCAGCCAGCAGGCAGCATATCCCAACATTTCACTATCCCAAAATAGCAAAATCTTTCAAATTAGTTTCTCTATCTCCACCACACACACCCCTCTCTCCAACCACCATAAGATGATTTATTAGTTGTTTATCTTTGCCATGGATCTTGTAAGTTTTGGAACCAAAATTGTATCTTCTTATTCATCTTGAGAGGTACAAATTTATATTCCAAGAAAAGCAAACAACTAGCAATCAGATTCTTGATTCTAGAAGATTTGAGAATCAAGGGATGATTTTACGTGATCTAATTTCCTAAACCATCTAATAACATATCAAATCTAATTTTATCATATCAATTTAGATCCTACAAAATCAGATTTGATCTTAGATATTCACAAAACAACACTTCCCTCAAGTTGGCATGTAAATATCTTTCATGCCTAACTTGCTTACAAAAATTTCAAATTTTGGTTTAAACAATTCTTTTATGAAAATATCTGCAATTTGTTGATTTGTTGGACGAAAGGCATGCACACACTTCCTTCTTCAACCTTCTCTTTAAGTGTCTATCCGCTTCAAAAGTCAATTCTCCATCCATCTGGATTCCATAGATCTGCAATAGTGCTATGTTGGTGCGATGCTAGGATGTAGATATCAAGGAAAAGCCTTTCCATAATGCCATCTTCATGGCACCCATCTAACCAGAAACTGGTTTTAGCACCACTATTTACCTTAATACTGGAGAAACTTTTGAGTTCATTCCAGAGACTTCGATGGATCTCCAGATGTTAACTCCATATGGAGTTGTAACTTCTTTGGTCATCCACCTATCCTCCTCTTCATAATTGGCTTCAATAGATCTCCCCCACAAGGTTTGTTTGTCATTGGCATATTTTCATTATTTAAGTTAGGATCGCTTACCTTATCTAGGTTGTTATTACCAAAAGTACTATTTCCAGTATCTATCATAAAACATGAATCCTTTTGTTTCCCACGTACAAGGTCAAGAGGATCTTTGTTATCCCTCGAATCTTCACTATGTTTCTCCCCTTGAAGATGAGTTCCAAAAACAATCAAGATTCAAAAAAAGTGATTTGATTGTGACAATAACCTCCTAGTATTTGGATCATAACACTTGTATCCTTTTTTACTAGGGGCATAAGCCAACAAAAACACATTTCTTAGCACGTGAATCAAGTTTACTCCTATTATGATCA
>JBDJHY010000087.1:9928328-9952051 GCA_039654485.1 Withania somnifera
CTAATATTTGTCGATAGTCTTGCATTTGTTGTTATCGTATTATTTTTCTTATTGCTTATTATTCTTTTCCTTCACATTATGTCTTGTCAATATATTATGCGCTTTTTTACGTATTTAAATTTTATAGTTCAGATTATATTTTGTATATTGTACTGTCTTGAGCCGAATATCTCTCGAAAACAGCCTCTCTACCTGACTTAGGTAGTGGTATGGACTGCGTACATTCTACCCTCCCCCGACCCCACAATGTGTCGGAATATACTGGGTATGTTGTTGTTTCCTGTATCACCTCAGGATTCTTTAGTCTCTCCTATTATTAACTTGTCTATATTATTGTACCTTCAACGGGCTTTAGCATAAAAATATTTTGTATTATTATTCCCCCTGCTTCAACCATAGGGGCTCACTATTTAATAATCCAATTTTTCTTATTCCCAATGTTCTTATTTTATTAACCATTAAAATTTATTTAAACCTTCAAAAACCTAGACAAAAACACTGGACATTTTAAAGTTGACTATTAGAAAAATCTAAAGCTATCAACTCGAAGCATACAAATTACAATATAGCTCAAACACCTCAAATTTCACTCACAAAACTCATTTGGCTATGATTTTTGGATTCACAGTTTCATATATCAAAACTCAAATATAAAACCCACTTAACATAGTTGATTTAGAGGTTCCTCTCTTGATTTTGACTAATAATGTGGGCGAGTTTGCGGAAGTCTGATGGTGTTGGTCGTCACTTATCTGGTATTTTGGTTTAATGAAATATTTAGCACCTGTCAAGTTGTTTTCCTGCTATTTTGTTAATCTTATTCTTGACATGTTGAGAGTCTTCTTTTTACATTTAAGAATATTTGTATGGGCGTGCTTGGTTGACAAAGTAACACGGGGCCATACTACTAGATACTCCTGTGTCACCAAGCACGTTGCTAAATACTTGTAGTCATGAGACAAGTACTACAGTAGCATTCCTGAGACAATACTTGAGAAAATGGACATTTATTCCTTAAATCAAGCTAATTTCACAAGTTCTTACTCCAAAAAAATGCTATTAGTTTCAGTATTTAAACAAAAAAATTTCTATAGCTTCCTAACATACAAAAACCTAAAATTTATGTTGACCACAAAAATTCAATATCGATTACACTTAATTAATATATAGATTCATCAGTTGTTTTAAATGAATGATTTTTGCAATCTATTCTTCTCGACCTTGGTTTCATAGGAGCTCAAGTCAGAAAGATAGAGAAACAGAATCGTCTATTTTAATCCGTACTCAATAGACAAAAGGTGATCATCTTAAGGTGATCCTTTTGTTAATGGATGCTCTTATTACACTCGTAGTAGTATCTAACTTCTTCCAATATTTCTTTATATTCAAGCTAGTCGAGTGCTATTTATATTATTTTTAAAATATCAGAAGGCTCTGATATATTTTCTGATAAGCATTATTTAAGAATAACATTTAGTACTACTGAAAGGTGAGAGAGTTGCATAATACAAAAGGTCTTCAAGATTTTTTTGTTTTATAATAATTAATATAATTATCGAATAATATTTAGATAACAATGAAAGGTGAGAGGAGTTACGGAAGACCAAGGATTATTAATTTTATGATAATTAATTTCGTATTAGAAGATATATTACCTCTACGTATTAAGAAGAGGATTGGTCCTGGAATACTCCGTTACTACAAGGCTACAAGCTTTGTGATGCTTTAATTTGAATTTGTTTTTCTATTTTAATTATCATACGTAGTTTGTTATAAAATTGTGCTTTGATTTGTGTGTGGTGTATATCTTACATTTTATATTTGTGCACTATGAATCTTATTATATTAAGAGCGTGAAGCCCAGATAAGTCATGCAAATCACGAAAAAATTAATAAATAATAGTTAACCAAGTTCAGAAGTCAAAACCCTAAAATAATAGTATCACCTAAAAATCAACATACAAGAAACAACAAATTGAATATTAAAGCGTCGAATAAAAGTTTCTCATTTGTTCTTTATTTTTCTCTTTTCCAACTTCCATGATTTCCTTTTTTTTTTTTTTTTCAAAACCCAACAGATTTTGTTGATGAAAGTAAACACAATCAAAAGCTCATAACCCCACTAAATGATAGTAAACACAGTTGCAAATTACACAAAGAATATAAGCAATAAAAATAAACTCAGTTGAAAATCCACAACCCTAAAATAACTACCAAAAAAATTAACATAATATAACAAAATTCGAAATATTACAACGTACAACCAAGTAATCATTCAACAAAATCTTATTCGTTAGAAATCCATTTTTTATAAAAAGCTGGATACTTTAATAAAATATACATCTACTCTTTTAGAAAAGAATTGTTTAAAAGTAAATCCTTCCCCTATCTATAGATGGTTTCTTTGTTTAGTATAAACTTTTGAATTTTCATCTACGGGAAATAGGAAAGCTTGACGATCAAGGGGTAATAGAAACACCCAAAGGTATCACGTGTCATGCCACTTGGGTTACAAAATACCAGCTTGTAGATCAAGGGACGCAATGCACGCAATAACTAAGTGTCGTCCAAGGGAAGTTTAATTTGAAATAAGAAATATTGAGTATCAGGGGGGTAACATCAACACCTAATAATATAAATTATGGAAGTTGCAAGAAGTGGATATTCAAGAGGATATGTAAAACCACAAGGTTCCTATTCTCCGTATAGAACAATGATAACACAATTTTCATTTGTTATCACCGTATCATGGGCAAAGAACCTACATACAAACTTGTTACACCTGATAGCTTCTTAGTACAAGGGGAACCCCGCCATCCCTCCATCAAAGCATTTCCTATCCCCAGCAGTGAGAATTCAAACAAAGCTTAGCATGAAAGAGAGGTCAAGTCAGGCTAGCAACCTCAGTCAACTGTTACGCAGACATTGTAGGTCCAACAGAATAAATTACAATTACCCCGACGACTTCCTACCTCACCCAACAACTAGCCAATAAATTACCATAAATGTTAAACCAAAAGGACATGAAAATGAAGCAACCGGAGGAGAATCTTCCCTCTCACCTCCATAAAAATTCACAATTATCTACTCCAAGGTAACAAAAACTACCTGAAGGATCTGACAAATTTCTCGGGCCACGTGACGATCCTTTATATGCTTTCCAAGTGACAAATTTCTGAAAGCAGTATAGCCAATTAAGAAAACACCACCTTTTGATCTCCATTTTTGGAGTAATTGCACCCTTCTCTCCCTGAAAACATGAGGTAAAGTAAAGCCGACTACCATGCCACCTCTAAATGACTGGCAGAGGTTTTAAAAATGTCTACAGTACTCCAATATAAAAATCCTAACAGCTTACGGATTGAAAACAGGACATGCAAACAAAACACAAAAAGATGATAGCTAAAGATGGAACCTCTTTGAAATGAACATGCTTACATATATGCTGAAAAACCTCTAATGTGACATGATAGAAGCAATAGCCTGATATTATAAAAAGAATTCTGTATCCGGAATTTTCCAATATATATAACACTAGATGAAGTGGAAGCATCACCGCCAAGTAAATAATATAGAAATCTTCGACTCAATCTGATGACTCATAGAAACAAGAAACTCAAATGGCTCAAACTGGTGGCTAAAATATATAAAATGAGAGAGCATCATTTAGTGGACCAACAACAACACACCCAGTGTAATCCCACAAGTGAGGTCCGGAAACGGTAGGATATATGCAGAACTTAGCCCTACCTTTGTGGGAATGAGAAGTGATTACCCATAGACCCTCGGCTCAAAAGGAATGTTTTAGTAGACCAGATTGTAGGAATTTTGTATCATTACTGGGTTCAATGAAACTCGTAGGTATAGCAATAAACTCGTATTTGTCAGCATTGTGCGTCAAGCGACATATTTTGAAGGAGTGTAGAAGGTTGCAGAGAGAAATGGCTAGTCCTTTGGGCCAGAGAAAGAGTTTTTCAGCCCCTATAGCAGGGAACCCACCTGCAGGTAATGCCAACACCCCACTAAATAGCACTATTATTAGTATATGTCAATGGAATCCACTGATCCCTCAAGTCAAGCAGAAAAGCTGATAGTTATACACCACATTTAGTGACAAAAATTTAGAAAATATGACAGATTTTTTGTCTCTGCTGGAAATTGAACCAAACACCTTATGATTCTTAATTCACTTCATTGATCAATAAGCCAAAGTCTTGGGTGCATGGCCATCTCATCTAAGAGCTTAAGTTGTTAGAAGAAGCACATTTTACTAACTTAATTATATTTTCAACATATACACTCACGTGCGGGCTTGATTCTTTTTTATGAGCCAAGCATGTGGAGGTTCTTTTTGATAAAGTGTAGTGGTGAGACTAAAACGCATGACCTTTGTCATCTCTAATATCATGTTGAAGTGTGTGACTATCTCATCTAAAAGGTTAATTTGTCAGAGATAGCATATTTTTATTTATTTAATGTATTCTCAACACTTTCCATTTGTCCAATCCTTGGTGGCCAAAGTTACCTAGTACCTATGCTGATCGAAAGTAGCAAATACTCCTTAGAATTTAGTTGAGGTGTGTACACAATTGGCTTGGTCATCATGGTTATCAAAAAAAGAAGTCAAATTTGCTTTTTTAGCCATGAAATCGTCAATATAAATTTGCCACAACAATAGGAAACACGAATCCCTAACATATGAAGATACTTGGTGCAATGGATGTTATTCTTTTATAAGAAATGTTCTCTTTTTCTGGAATTTCTGGTACTGAAGCAAAAGATAAGGATACCATTTTATGTCATCCTCCATAAATTTCAAGATTTGCTTATTACTCATTCATCACAACTTATTGCTCTAGTCTCAGCCAAATAAAGCACTCACCTTGGCGTTCATCAATCAGTGACATCTTAAGGTTTTCATGGAACATTCTGACCTATCACACAACCATTACTAGCTTGTATGCCCTCACTAAAAATGTACTTCTACATTCATAGATAAGATTAAAGTGAATTAGAACATACAGATAATGTTCCTATTCTACTTTTGGATTGGTAGGTCATCTGATTCTATGGGAGGTGTAGGAATATATTATCTGAACCAGCAGATCACTAGCAAGGAGGAGGTATAGGAATCTATGATCTAGACCAGAAAATCATAGTAAAACTAGCATATTTAGAGTTTCTTTTACTTTTATTTAAAAGGCAATATTTTACTAATGATGGTAAAATCTCTTTTATACAAAAAGTATATCATAAAGCAATATTTTACCATTAATGCAACTTTCATTGCCCTAATTCTAAAGAAGAACAATGCTAAAGAGCTAAAGGATTTCACGCCTATTAGCCTTAATGGGGGAGTTTACAAGACCTTATCCAGACTTATAACAAAAAGATTGAAAACAATCATGGGAAAACTAGTTGATGCACACCAAATGGCTTTTCTCAAGGGGAGACAAATTATGGATGTTGTAGTTTTGGCCAATGAACTAGTTGATTCTAGATTCAAAGTCAAAAGGTCAGGGATCTTATACAAGTTATACATTGAGAAGACCTACATCCAAGTCAATTGGGAAATCTCACTGCAAATTCTGAAAGATATGGGTTTTGGTCCAAAATGGATTACTGGAGAAGATTTTGTATTTCCAGTGTTAAATTATATGTTCTGATCAATGGTAGCTCTGAAGGTTTTTTCTTTCTTTGACAGGACATAGACAAGGCGAGTCAATGTCACCCTTCCTGTTTTCAGTATCTATGGAAGGACTGGATAATATGAGAAAAGTTGCACAGGTAAGTGGATGAATTATGGGCTTTGGTTCTCTTCCTCTTGGTGAGGAGACGGGAGATAAGTCATCTGCTTTATGTAGATGACTCTAGTATTTTGTGAAGCTGAAGTTGATCAGATCAGGTATATGAGGGACATTTTAACTATTTTTTGAACCTCTATCTGGATTACATGTCAATTGGGGGGAAAGTATTCTTTATCTCATCAATGAAGCCACCAATGTACAGATTTTGGTATACAACCTTGGTTTCCAGGTGAGAGATCTTCCAACAAAATATCTGGGGATGCCCCTAGGCCCAAGAACAATTCAATTGAAACCTGGGAGGAGGCTCAGAAATGTGATAAGAAATATAGGTGGAAACCCCAATACTCATCCTTAGGTGGTAGACCGACTCTCATTAATGCTATGATGAGTGATCTTCCTACTTATATGATGTATGTCTTTCCTATGCCTAGAGGGTAGAAAGAAGATTGACATACTGAGAAGACACTTTCTTTGGCAAGGCAACAAGGATAATAAATGCGTGTATCTTGTAAAATGGGATAAAGTGATCTTAAGAAAGAACAAGAGGGTGGCCATTAAAACTTCAAGAATGCACAATAGAAGCCTCCTCAAAAGAGGCTATGAAGGTTCAATGCAGAGGACAGGAATTTGTGGAGAACCTTTACATCACACAAATATTGGATGTTGAATCAGTGGACAATAAATGAAGTCAAGCCCAGTGTCTGGAGAACTCTAAGAAATCAATGGCAAGCTTTTTGGGTTAATCTAGAGATTGTGGTGGGAGATGGAAGAAAAATTGATTTCTGGGAAGATCAATGGATTGGCAGAGGAAGTCCATTTTTCCAGTTTTGTACTCAATAAATAGTCAAAAATAGGTTCTGATTAACCAAATGTGGAGGCAACATGGTTGGAATTGAATTTTAGAAGAGCTCTGAATGATCTGCACTCAATAAGTACTCAAAAACAGGTTATGATCAACCAAACGTGGAGTCAACAAGGTTTGGGACTAGAATTTCAGAAGAGCTCTTAATGATTGAGAAGTCAGGGCAGAATCTACTTTGCTTAATAACTGGAAACTTTTGGTTGCTTATCTGAATACCCAGAGACTTATATGGAAACTGAATAGCAAAGGGGCATTGTCAGTCAAACCAGTATACTGGAAGTTGAACCAAAGAGGCACTAAGAAAGAGTAATGAGAATGTGTAATGGCCTTGGAAGAAGTTCCGGAAAGTGAATATACCAGTGGAGGTAACATGTTTCGTCTGGTTGGTAATTAGGAAGCATGCTTAACCCAAGAAAGATTACAAAGAAGAGGTCTTCTGTTTGCTTGTTTGTTTGTTTTTTGAGAAGGTAACATAAGAGGTCTTCAGTTTTGTTCAAGATGCATTTTATGTGGACAGAACGAGGAAAGTGATGAACTTAGCAGCTAGAAGAATATGAGAAAGGGAATGTGATGAGAATTGGTGACAGATCATACCTGCTTTGATTTGGTGGACGGTATGGAAAGAGAAGAACGCAAGATCTTTAATATATTTGCAGTTCTATCAAGAAAATAAGGATGAATAGTCTTAATTTGTTCTTTTTATGGTTTAAGCAGAATATGTGAGGAGAAATAGGAGACCTGGTAGATCTATTAGGCAATGTATAAGATTATAGGTTATTCGACGGGTGTTTATAATCTTTTGGGATTTGTAAAGTTCTTAAGTTAGCATCTTTACTAGTTTTAAGTTTTTTCTTTTAATACAATTGTTACCATACTCAAAAAAGAAAAAATTTGCTACTTGACCACCTCTAGACATCTCCTCGAAGAAGTGGCTCAACCAGAAGAGAGAAGCAAATAGAACTGATGAGACAGATTGACTAGCAACATGCACACCATTCATGAGCTCTCTGATAGAAACCTAAAAGAACATACAGTTAGTCTGCTGCTAAGTGTAATACAAAGATATTATCAGTGAGGATTCAACAAGCCTGAACAATCATACAACTTGAATAAAAAACAAAACAACCCAATACGAGCATTGTAATAATTAAAAAGATGAGGAACCTCGGAATGTCTTCAAGCATAAAGACACGGAGAGGCTTCATTTCTGATGGTTCCCATTTTATAAATTCCTGCCGCCAGTTATGCAGAACACTTACAGGTGTGACTATGAGAGCAGTCTTCAGTCCTAAATCCACACTTCTCATAGCAGCATACAAGAAAGAAATCACCTGTAGAAACAATTAACATGAAGGATTAACCACCCAAGGTTAATAGAATAATAAACTCTTGACAGTTTCTTAAACAAACATTGGCTTGATAGTCAAAATCGACAGAGAATAAGCCCCAAATTTTCAATATTCAAGTGAAAGTTAATCTGATACATTGAAGTACAAGTTGGCTGAATACTGTTTGAAAACCTTAACTGTCCCCAATATCTGTTAAACCTGCATGCCAGCATAAAACAAGTAAAATGAATGCAACATATAGTTCATAGAAACAGCTTTTTCTCAGTGTCTCGCCCCCTATTTTCCGAGTAAAACTATGTGGAACCAGGCATTTCATATACAATCACACGGACAACGAGAACTTCTAGAAGTTTAGTACTCTTAGGAAACAAAATGATAAGATAGAATCAGGACAAAAAAGGGAAATGGGACACAGAAATGTGATAAAGTAATTCAGCCTAATAATACCTGAAACGTTTTACCTAGACCCATAGTATGAGCTAGGATGCAACCAAGACCTTTATCCCCAGACTTGACTTTTCTGATGGATTGAATAATATTTTCCCACATAAATCGAATCCCAGCAACCTACAATGATAAAATGAGGCGCCAATACTTACATTATCAGAAATTTCTGTGGTACACATAGCCCTATCAAGTAATGAGTTCGGTTGATAACAGATCAATACTCAATTTCGCATACAGCTACATAATGAAATCAACAAGATTCTACTTGTAGTTTATATTTCTATTGATTCATATTATGATCATGTCGAATCTACTAACTGAATACATAAGAGTTCAACTCAAGTAAACATCCACCATGCTATCTATCTACAGGCATCGATGTATAATCTTGCAGTCAGCACTTAACACACAGTAAACAGGTTCTCCTAGTTCTATGATTAGAACAACGTATATACCAGGTCGGCAGATGTTGAGGAACTATATTAGTGACAGTGAGAACTGAACTTAAAGAAGAACACTAAAATAATGTAGTGAAAACTTTTGAGATTCCATGTAGAAATTTGCAGCTAGTTGATTGATTGATATCTATTGGATCCATACTAAAGAAGCAAAAAAAAAAAAAAAGGAGTGAATCCGAAAAGCTGTCCATCACAACTTTTTTGGTTTCTTTTGGAACTCTTCGACATAATTTTGTTTTTCCTCTCAAAACTCTTATATTAAACAGACTTGGGTATCGCCAAATTATGATTGTCTTTTTTTTTTTTTTTTTGTGAAAGATGTCAAATTATGATGCTTTTTCAGACGTCAAATTTGGTTAAAAATTTCAACCGTACATAGAAAGCACTGGATATGGGTACGAAATATTTGCCTATGCAAATGATATGAAATTAGTTAAGTTTAATTGGGTATAACTTGTATTACTAATGGAGACACGTCATTTTTTCTAATTAGCTGGGAAAACCAAGAAAACTCTCTTTTCTTGGTAAAAATTGATTTGCAAACCAATTAAATGAAAACATGATCGTACGAATAGAAAGGTTTCCAACCACCATGTGGAATGCCCCAACATTTGACTAGCCCAGAAGAGAAAAATCTTTCAAATTAGCCTCCCTAACCCCCACCCCCCCCAAAAAAAAAAAAAAAAACCCCTCCAACTGCAATTAGATGATTTATTAGTTGTTTATCTTTGTCATGGATCTTTTCAAATTTCAACCTTGGTTACCTGTAAAGTAAAGGTCTTCTATGCAAAAAGTAAGAACGACTTGCCAGAAACTAATTAGTTGTACACAAGATAGGAAAATAGGTATAATATTTTTTACCGATTATTCATCTTAGATTTCAACTTCTTTGCCCGTGAAAAACAATTAATGGATCAAACTCACCGAGACCTTGAAAAAATCAAACACAATGTGAAGTGCACTTCATCAAAGTGAAGGGTCTGAATAATGTAGCATTTAGCCAGTAAAGAACACAAGATCACGAAGGAGTCTCATCTTTGTTTTCTACAAATTATAAATTGGGTATCCTACATTACATGAACTTTGGCACAGGTCAACCTGCAGCTACATGTAAGCAATTTTCCAGTATGGTTAAAAAACAAGATACCCACTATGTACCTTGAATATTGGATAAGTTTGTCAGTATATTTTGAAATGATACACTTGCTCAGTACGAGTATGTCAAGATAAATGAAGAGCTCATCTAACATAGGGGTGGCTGGGGGTTTCCAATTGGAATGGTATTTCTGGCATTACTAGGAAGGCCATTTGTATAAATTAATTGATAAGTAAAGGGGGAAAGGTCATATTTGCCCTCGTACTTTAAGAAAGAAGGTTATATTTTCCCTTAGTATACTTTTTGGCAATATTCACCCCTAACATCCATCTCTAGGATAATATTTACCTTTGAGTTGTTAAGTACCATGTTAACACTTTTATTAGCTTATGTGATGTCTACATGGCGCTTACATGAATATATATTTATTTCACTTACAATTTTCTCCTAATACACCTATCTAATTTAATTTAATTTCTTTGCCTTCTAATTTATTTTATTATTTAAATTTTAAAAATATTTTTTAATATATACTTTTATATTATTTGTACAATTAACTAAAAATTATACGAAAAAATAGTTTTTTCTTGAACTTCAAAATAATAAGTAATTTAGGATAATTTTGAGAAATCACGATTGCTAATTTGAAAATGAGGAGTATTATTTTGTAAGCCTTAATTTTACGCCTCTTAACAAAGATATCCAACGATTTTCCTTATAACAATATTCAGTTACATTTCATTTCCTTGTAAAACTTTTAGTTAAAAAATTAGCACTTCACTATTTGAAGAGCAATTGAAATGAAAAAATGGTTACCAGTGCAGGGTCATATTTGGATAAAAATAAATCCGAAAAAATAAATTAAAATAATAAAAATTAAAATAAATTAAAAGGAAAAGAAATTAAAAGAAAAAGAAAAAGAAAAGAAATTAAATTAAAGTAGGTAGGTGGGTATAATATTGAGTGGAGATATAATAATTATTAGGAGATAATTTTAAGTAAAATAAATATATATATTCATAAGCATTGCCACGTAAGCTAATAAAAGTGTTGAATGGTACTCAACAGCTCAAGGATAAATATGACCCCAAAGTTGGATGTTAGGGGTAAATATGACCCCAAAGTTGAATGTTAGGGGCAAATATAGTCAAAAAGAATAATGAAGGACAAATATAACCTTTTTTAGAGTAGAAGCAAATATGACCCTTTTCCCTAAGCAAAATGAAAGATATTGTGTTACTTCAAAGTAATTATTGAGGGTTGTTGGTGGATACAAAGGAACCAGAGCGCCGCTCAGAAACTATGAACAAAAGTTCATGCAAAACAGAAATTTCTTCAATAAAATAGCGAAGCAATTCAGTTCAGCAAAACAAACAACCCATGTTCCGCGAATACATGTCCTAAGAAGCATATTCTTTTCTGGGCCTAGAATCATAAGAGAGGAAGCTGACTATAAGAAATCTCAGAAAACTTAAGTGCCCTTAGGGGTGACATGTTGAAGGGCCAAGTGACCTCTGATGTATAATTCAGTTACGATACCAAAAGTGAAATGTTATTTTCTTTATGTAAGGAAATGACAAAAAGCAGACATGAGATAGAGAAATCTTAGTGATGAAGGAAAAGGGAAAAAGAGTCAACTTTCTCGTTTTTGCAACATAACAAAGTACTACTCACAAGACTCAGAAAAATTCAAAATATCAAATTTGTCACAAATGTGAAATTAGTATACTGCTTGACAGGGCAAGAAGCTAACACACACGAGACCAAAAACTACATAGAAGGAGACCTGGTGAGATTTCAGTTTTTCTGAGATGCTGCGTGGAATCCTGACAGCTTCTTCCCCCTCCTCCCTCACCACATTAATTATGTAACCAGTTTCACCATCACCAAGCATTTCCAAGCTACCACTTTCATACGAGCTTTTGCAACAATTCTCAGAATCCATGAACATAGTCTTGCTTGAAAATTTTTCTCCCAGAGATTTGAGGCGTTCTTGGCGTTCCTGCACGTATACAGGCATTAATACACGCTTTGAGAAGAAAGCATTGACAAGAAACAAGTGCTTGGACTTTTACCTTTTCGATTGCAATTTTCCTTTTTGTCTCTTCCCCTAACTCAGCATCATCAAGGATTCTTCTAATTCTCTTTTTACGCCTTCTCTTGGTGCTGCTTCAAGGAAACATAGTCTTTCCATTATTTTATTATATTTTTAAGAAACGTAGTCCTTCCAATATTCTGAGTCTATTTTGTAAAAAAGAGATGAAAATGGGAAATGAGCTGGAAACTAGGGAGGCTGATCAACCATTGTAGAGCATAAATACAAATATAAAACGTAAGTCCATTTAGGGTGTGCAACAAATTTAGACCTCCATATATGAGGCAGAAATACCATTATTTTCAAACCAACCGTGCAACAAAATGTTTCAGAAAACCTCTATTTGGCGCCATCAACAACCGCGGGAAAAAGAGAGTGGGAGAACAGAAACACATCAAGCATTAATATTCCCTTGTCACAACATTTTTCACTTAGCAAGAGATGCAGCATTTTCCAAGACCTCAGAGAAACTGCTTAAAACAAAATATATTTATCTAGAGAATAAACTTCTTATGTCAAGAGTTCATGAAACTAAAGAGTAGCTCGCTCAGGCACACATGTTGCACAAGCTTTATTGATTGGTTGATTGCCTTGATCATTCCAAAATAGACAAAATTAAGGATCAAATCCTAAAGATATGCAACTTAACGATGTAGGATACACCGTTTACATGATTATCAAGTACATAGTGTACCTTCTATGCCCATTTACATCAGGATCTGAAGCATCTGAGTTATCTGAATCCGTGTCTGTACTAGAATCTACCAAATCTTGAGATTCCATGAGCTTCTCTAACACTGAAACCAATGGATGCAGGATACTTGGGGAGCAACAGAAGCATTGCCAACCAGATGTTTTAATTCCCAATAAAAATTCTTCACCAAGGTTCCTCCTGATACACACATTACAAAATAACCTTTTGCATGATTTACAGCTTAATAGATCACTGCAACGCCCACACCATCTGCAGTAGCATTCTGAGCAATCAACATCCTGTACAATGTTAACAAGATATAGAGTGAGAAAAGACGGACCGGTGTGAATTATTACATCTTGTTAGTGGACTGAAGTTTAAGTCAAAGAACATTAATTAAAAATAACAGGTAATGACGTGCATATCCATGATTGCAAATATCCAACAGTACAGCAATCTCTCATCTCTTAACACATCTAACCAGAAATGTAGCTAATTTTTCAAAGATGTTACTAATACATAGATTGCATAAATGCCAAACTATCTTCAATATAACTAAGCAAGGATGGTTATAACTTACCTGCATCTTTGTTTTCATTGAAGTTCTGCAGTCCAGGCAAACTATAACTTTCAAAAGAGGATGCGCACAGACTTCAATAACAACTTTATCACAAGCAGTGCAGCGAAAATTTTGCTTCTTATTGCATGCAGGAACGGAACTAACTGGAAGCGCATTATCTCCATCTCTTTGTGGTTTTGATTGATCTCCTGTCTCACTCAAACAACATGTAGGAGACAACATTTCCCTGGGAAGATCCTTCTCATCACTATCTAGTATAATGATCCGAGACTTTTTACTTTGAGGCTCCTTTTCTTCAGAGTTGTGTAAACGTTTCAACCCTTTGGCCTCAGCATCAATTTCATGTAGACATTTTGAAATTGTGGCATCAATTACCAATGTAACTTCATCACTTGTTGGCACATCCACATCATCAACAATGGAATACTTTTTTGTGTCCAAGCCAAAATCTTGAGATAAAAAACAATTAATGTCATCTGTTGCATCTTCCGGTATCTCCTCCTGGTTGAAAATAACAAGCATACAAAATGTAGTTGAATATAAAAGAGGAAAAGCCAAAAACTATGAAGAGATCGAAGAAAATATTTTTTTGATGACGATAAAAAAAAAAATTCTTCGCTCTTAAATTTAATAGCAAGCTTATGTAACCAACTACTGTTCCAATTTGATAGAAGATTTTGCATAACCCTTGTTGCCTTCATCAACATTATTGCCTGAAGGAGAACACTAAGGTACAGAGTGAACGGAACGACCTCGATACTTCTTTAGTACCGTAGTCATATATAATCAGAACAATGAAATTTTAGATAGCACACACACTTAAGTACACTTCCCATACAAACTCAAATGAGTAACACAAAGTTTAAGTTAACATTCAACCTTTTCCTTTGTCCATTCAACCTCTTCCAAACTTACCTTCTCATTCTTCTATCTTAATTTTAATAGAGACAACACTAGCCCCCAAGGCTTTGGTTAAGTGGTAAGAGCACAGCTCACAATGTGTGGATCAATCGCAAGTCAAAGGGCTCGCCTCTTACCACAAACTAAAGCTTGGTATTTGTGTGGTGAAGGATAGAGGCCCATTTCCCAGAGTTCCGCACCATGTATCATAGGCGCTTGGTGATTTCTTGATTATCAAAAGAGAGAGATAGAGAGCGTTATTAGTCCCATGCACGCCGCTTATGATTCCAACCGTCATGTTGACAAAAGGAAATTTTAAGATTTAGAAAGGGGATTCCATCATTGGAAATTCTATCTTCTTCAATTTCAACATTTGGGAAGAAACTCAATAGGTAATGTTCATCTATTACCAAAAACAAGTCATTTATGGATATTTTTTGGGTTATTAGGCATCAAATGCCCAAGAGGTAAATTCTAATCCAAAACTAATGGTTTCATCATTCAATCGATATGAGTAAACTAAATTATGGATAGAGAATAGCAAATGGTGTATTAATACCTATTGAATAACCTTGGGTAGTTTTGATTGTCGAAACTCGCAGAAGAGTTAATTTTAAGTTGGAGGTTTGGAGACAAACCCTTGAGTCTAAAAGGTTTAAATTGAGCAGGACCAAGACAGAGTATTTGGAGTGCAAGTTCAGTAAGGTAGTGCCGGAGGAGGACATGACAGTGAAGCTTGATACCCAAACTCTCCTTAAGAGAGATAGCTTGAAGTATTTCGAGTCTATGATCGAGGGTAATGGTGAGATTGACGAGGATGTCTCCTATCGTATTAGTGTCGCATGGATGAAATGGAGACTTATATCTAGGGACTTGTGAGATAAGAAGTGTCTCTTCAACTTAAAAGGAAAATTTTACTGAGTAACGGTTAGACCAGCTATGTTGTATGGGGCAATAGTGTTGACCAGTCAGGAACTTCTACATCCAAAAGTTGAAGGTGACGGAGTTGAGGATGATGCAATGGATGTGTGGGTTTAATAGAAGTGATTGGACCCAAAATAAAGTTATTAGAGACAGGTAGGGGTGATTTGATAGAGGACAAGATGCGAGAGTCAAGGCTGAGATGGTTTGAACATGTGATCAGGAGGGGCACAGATGCCCCAGTGTGGATGTGTGAGAGGTTTGCTATGGACGGACTCGAGGGAGGTTGAAGTAGGCCCACAAAATATTGGAGGGAGGTGATTACGCGTGACATGAAGCAATTGCAGCTTACCGAGAAAGTGTGGAGGACACATATTAGGATAAAAGGTTAGTAGGATGGTGTTAGTTGTAGGTAGGATTGCTTTGTTTGTCTTCCTTGCTTGGATTCGTAGTGTTTTGCTTTTAGTGTCTTGTTCCCGGAGTTTTTGTGAAGTTTGTTGTTTCTAATAGATCGTTTGTAATATCATTTTGTGGTAGCATCATTTTTGCTTTTATTTGTTGTTTCTAACTTCGCTGAGGGTCTTCTAGAAACAGCCTCTCTACGTGACCTGAGGTAGTGGTATGGATGCGTACACTCTACCCTGCCCAGATCTCACTTTGTAGGAGTATACTTGGTACTTGTCTAGTTGGCCCTAATTGAATATAAGGTAAAACAATTAGGAATTTGACTATAGCTTGTCCTAAGTAGATAGTACAATATTTTTTCAAATAAATAACACTTAAACTTGATATTGATTGATTCTGGATTGTTGAACAAGAAAATGGTTAGCTTATGAACATGAGTTTGGGGCAAGGAAGCTAGTTATGTGTGAGGTGACTATTCTTTAGCTTGTGCTTTCAACAATAACGTGCTTTCAACATTGTTTTTCAGAATAAAGTGATTTACTCCATTGCGACTAGCAACACTGATTGAACAAGCAAATGGTTAGCTTATGAGCATGAGTTTGGGGCAAGAAAGCTAGTAATGTGAGAGGTGACTCTTCTTTAGCTTGTGTTTTCAACAATAACATGCTTAGAAAATTGTTTTCTAGAATTAAAGTGATTTATTGCATTGGAACTAGCAACACCAATGATACTTAATTAGCAAAAAAGATTATTTTGACAACATGAGTCCCATTATAATGTACTGTCGAATATTCATATGGATGATTTTTTTTATTTTTTTTTTTTGAGAAATATGATTTATGGTTATTCTACATTACAATGCTATGATCAAGTGATTTTTGAAGAAAAAAGCTTCGATGTGTGTGTATGTATCAAGTGCGTATATTGAGATACTTATAATTGGTAGCAACATTGCTAGAATACCATTATGTCGGAATAGGAATCGCTAGGCCTAGCACACCTTGTATATAAGTAATGATACAATGTTGCACCTCCGGTTTTAGGAGGAAAAGAACTAGCAACAAGTGTCAAACACACTAAGACTTAACTAGAGAACTACCTTGAAATCTATACTGACGGTTCGATCTCGATTCTGGCCTTGGCTCGTAACTTGAGATATAAAACTATCTGATAAAACTGCAAGTATTATTTGTGTTAACTAATATGTAATTTTAACTTTTACCCCATGTTTCATTGATTTGGAAGGAGCGCGTTTTTCATAGTGCCCATATATGTACATACTAGTCCCCGATGTGGGTGACTATTGGCGGTGGGTAATCTATTTACTCACCAGCGGCGTGACTAACCTCCTCTTCATATAATATACAGATTCTCCAGCTGATGTGGGTGCTTCTACCCCAAACATGTGGCAGCCAGTATAGAGTTCCCTCAGAGTAAAGCCTCACACTTGCTACGCATGGACAGTATAGTTTTATTATTTTGTTAGCCCTTTTCGTTATGATTTTTTGAACATATTTCTGGAGTTATGCTTCCACTAGTGAGTCTTGAAGATTGAAGAACTGATTTTAGTAGTCCTGTGTCGGTTGATCATCGAAAACCAATTGTTAGTGCCATTGATTTGTATTGTGGTGATTACTTCGCTGAGAACCTGATGGGAATGCTCTGGGTACAGAGGAGACTATCGGACTTTTGTTGTGAACATTGGTAGGCTGGCTAGGTGAGCAAACCTTAAGCACCGTTCACGGCACAAAAATTGGATTGCGAAGTGAGGTCCCTCTGGCTCCTCCATGGAAGTAGTGAATTTCCCCATAATAGTTCACCCTCAAGTGCAATGGTTTTTCTTTTCTTTTTTTTTTTAAGTAAATTATTTTTTATTTGGGGAACTCAAAAGAGAACCCTTCAAAAATCGGTGTATGCCTCTAATTGCAGTGTACACACATATTCTTCAGTGAAAGGCGAAAGAATAAGTTCGCTTTGAGCAAACTGCGTGGCTGTGTGTTGTTAAAAACTTCTACAAACTTATCAGATACTAAAAAGATAGTTTAAAGCACGTTAGTTACCAATTTCTTTCTGTTCTTGTGTCTTCTCTGTTTTAAACGTCTCCGAAGCTTCAGATCAGTCTTTAGATCATCTTCTTCTTTAACCTGGAAGGCAGAGAAGTAAAAAAAAAAAAAAGAAGTGTTAACAATGGAATCAACAGCCCAAATTTGGAAGAAGACACAAACCGAGATTGGGCTCTTTAAAAGGAAAAGAAAAGAAAGTGTTAGGAGAAAAAAAGAGCAAAAAGAAAAAAAATGCAATGAACATCTCATCCGGGCTCATATTTTCAAGAAATGAAGTATCAATGTTAAAGAAAAAGAACTAGAATATACCATTCACAGACCTTCTTAAACTTCCTCTTCTGCTCTTCAGAAAGATTTAGCTGTTTTTCATTTGCAATGGCATCTGCTACAAATGGATCAACAGAACTGTCTTCAATATCATCAATCTCCTCAACCTGAGATCGTTTTACATATAAAGACAAATGATACTTTTTAAGAATTTTTCCAGACAAATTAAACAAAGATTCCCTTAAGTAAACAAAGGTACATACGAAACACAGTACTGTTGTAATGCGGCGAAGTGTTTCTACAACTTAGAATACCATGTAAGTTTTTTTTTACCAAGAATACCATGTAAGTTGACAGTACACTTGTCGTAACACCGTATTGTTCAGAAAATTATTTCATAAAATGCCTACTTGACAATTATGAAAAGCTAAAGCATAGTAGCATCAAGCCTCTAACTCAAAGTAAATAGAAAAACTTCAGAGAAAAAAATACAAATTTTAGAAAATTGACAGATAAGCAGAAATCATTTGCCTCGTTATAAAATATAAACAAGCAATCGTTTTTCTTTTAAGGATAATTGATTGGTGAACAAGTAATACTAGGATTAAATAATGGCAATTATTTAGTGGAAACGTTTTTACTGGTAGATGGTTAGTTCATTGGAGTAAAATTGGATATACGGGATATAATATAGAACATGTGTTTGGTTTTACACTAGACGTTAGACAACCTTGGCCTCCTTGAGAGATTTCGGAGAAGAGTTTCGGAGAAGAGTTTCGGAGAAGAGCATTGTTGTTATTTTTTGTTGTTTTATCCGAGATTAGTTCAGCAATTGTATTCTAGATCAAGTGTGGAAAAAATATCACAATCACAGTATGATAATGCTGGGATAGCTTATACTAGAATTAAAAAAATTAACCAAACGCGCGAAAAAATAATTCCACATTTTATCCAGGATTGTTATCCCTTATCCTTGTAAACCAAACGACCGCGTAGCTTTCAATCTTCACTTGCTTTATGATAAAAGTGAACAACCCATCATAGTCTTATTTTAATCCCTTTCTACAATCTATTATCCTTTTTCTACGCCAATATCTTTCTGGGACTCTCAAGTTTAGGAGAACTATATTACAATAAAACAAATACTACTACGCCTCAATCCCAACTTGAATCCTTACTATTTTGGTGCTAAAAAGTTAAGCTTGCTAAGTCCATCGAAAAAATTTGTTTCACCGACACCAGAAGATCTCCATATCTCAACTAGCACATGGAACTCTGAGAAGACCAAAAGGCTTTAAAGTAAATGTACTAACATGAATGGACAAAAAATCTCCTACTGAACGTTGGACCTAAAGAAACATACTAACATAACTAAAATGTTATTCCAAATAATTAGAGTTGCCATATAGATCTTTTACTTTCACTATGCTCCATTTTTTGCTAGATCCACATGGATTACAAGAGATTGTGAATCCTTCATGAAAACCTGTTTCCATGTTATTTCAGGTCTAACTTGTCCCTTTCCCATACAATTAATTTTCATTGTTTCACCTCTAAAAAAACTATGCATATAGAGGTTGATGTAGGACATGAACAAGTCAATTTAACCAATACTTCCATTTTCTCCTCAATATGTGCTACTTTGAACTATTGCAGAATGTGATCATTTTAATCTTGTCTAATCGTGTAATGGCCACACATCAGCTTAATATTCACATTTTTTGCGACACTCAATTTGTGGGTCTTTTGAACTCTATAAACCATTATTCACCATTATTCACTATCATAAAACATTGTTGGTCTTATCCATGTATCACATAGCACTCCAGTACCACCTTATTTTACTTATAATATCTTCTTTTATTATTTTCTCTTAGAACATCAAGCCTAGATATCTGAATTAGTTTGCATTAGGCAATGGGTTCCCACCTTGTCTTGCCTGAAATTACTTTTCTTATCCTGACTAAACTTGCAGTGCAATCTTACTTCTACCTATTCTGAAACCTTTACTCCCTAAAGTAAATCTCCATAGTTCAAGTTATTGGTTAACAACCTTGCTAGTTTTTCCAATAAGCACAATATTATTTAAAAATACCATACAATGGATTCTCATCTTGTATGTTATTGGTTAGCTCATCCATAACAAGGGTAAGTACGACCAACACCCTCGCTAGCTTCATCAATTAGCACAATATCATCCGTAAGGACCATACGACACGTAATCTCATACTGTATATTGTTAGTTAGCTCAATCATAACTAGGGTAAATACAAGATAATCCCTAGTGTAAATCCATAGTTATGGCAACTCATTTATACCTTCTGCCATTGCTCTTTACATTATGACAGTTCCTTCGTACACACTCTTTTTTGACATTAAGGAATGGGTCGAATAAACTCCCCTGGGGGATAGGAATTTGATTAGTCTTTTTTCTCTTAGTATTGGAAAGAAAGACACCTGGATATATTGTAGAAAGTGAACATAGAAGCACCGAATAGTGAATAGAGGCAGCTCGGCAAGGAAGGAATGGGAAATCGTCAAGGATGACTTCTTTATTGGCATAATTTAAAGGCTATTTTGGCTAGAAAATCAATTCTGGCTTCAAAAGGGAAGTTTTCTTTAATGAATAAATGAAAATTTTACCTTGTCAATTTTTGACAGTCAATTCTCTGTGCTCACATATGAAGGATCCATATAAACCATTTATTGCCGTGAATTTACGAGCCATCTTTCAAGTGGGCAACTAAACCATTCAATGATACGTAGCTCAGACTCTTCTAGAGAAGTAGTACATTTTTCAAGAACCCGATACGGGTGCAGCATCGAAAGTGAAGAGTCCATAACATAGGTTTGTTTGTCGTAATTACTATAATTCTAACTATAACTTTAAAAAATCATATCCCGGTTTCAAACTAAACAAAATGGAACTTGTGGTAATTTCTACGAACAGCAAAAATGGTCAATGATGTGTTTAGAAATTATTTTGGATTGATTATATAGTTAAAAAAAACTAAAAATATATTAATTATTAATTGGCATAATTAACGTAAATATATTAAAAAAATATTAGTATAAATTCCTTCCAAGAAATATATTCATTTCTGAAAATTTCTGAACTTAACTGAAATCGTACAAAGGAAAAAAAAAAAAAAAAAAAACAGATCCAGCTAACTTTTAACTTTCAGTAACTTTTTGTTAATTCAATGATAAGCCAGCAATAACTTTGTTATACTCTTCATTGCTAGAGATCACTGAATAATATTTTTCCCATATTTGTGTTTTTTTTTTTTTTTGAAAATTGAAACGGGTAACTTGTGCATACTAATAGACAAAACAGCACACAGGTTGTCATGAAAACCATATTTACAAATGCACTTCAGGTATTCAAAGATAAACTTACATCCTAAATGCTAGTCAGAACATCAATAATATCAACAGATTCTTCTGAGTAGGGCTGCTAACACCAAAAGCAAAAACTCAGAAGGCAAAGAGTTGCCCACTTCCTCAAAGCATCTGGAACTTTTTCTTTCCAAATTGTCCACTAAACACTTGGTGGGAAAGTTCTCTATCAATCGCTGTCTATTGACCGAGAACATCAATGATCCCTCTGGGCATTGTCCAAAATATTCCTCTAAGGTTAATGAACACTCTCCAAAGTTGTCTCAGCAATTTTGCAGTGTAGGAATATTTGTGCTTCTTTTTTAATAGTTCTTGGTGGTTCCTTCCTTTGTGTTTTCACATATTATGTTGACATACTACTTTCAATTAGACCTTCTCCTCTGTACCTTCTTGATTGATAGATAGTGAGGCCTAAGACTTGCTTTCTTAGATTTGTTAAATTTCTTAGAATCATTTTCATACTTACAAACTATTCACTATCCCTCAAAGGAATTTGTCCATATTAGCGGTGTAAATTGCCAAAGTCCGGTAGCAGGCTCCTCAAGCTTGCTTGACCCATACGTTTTCAAGCTTGAACTGCCGGATAGGGATACAAGTACAACGAATCCCCAGCCTGACATATAGGCCTATTTGACTTCAAATTTTGTCCAGTTACATTCTTCCTTCAATATCGTAATCAAGAGCTCCAATATCACTATCCCAATACCTACAAATAAAAGAGATTCCACAGATCAAAGAAAACTATAAAGCGCTTGGTTAGATCTGTACACCCAACATAATGCTAACTATAGGCATAATATCTTTCATCTTAAACTTATGCACCTCTTACAACAATAGTCACTCAGTTTCTGCTCAACTTCTCAGCTCCTAGTCTTACTCACTGCTTTGTGATGGTGTCTGGGCTATAGCTCAGAACGAGTATAGGTATATAATACTCTTCCTATTTAGGATTAGGCAGAAAAAAATAAATCACCTTGACATTCTTTAATCAGTGCACCGTCGTTTCCTCTCATGCTAGCTTCCCAGGCCTCCACTCACTATATGCCTCATTTACTGATGCAAAGTCCCCTATTAGCATCATCTCGCTTTCTTCTCCATCTCCTAAATTTCTTAGAAGATAGCTCTTTGAATTAGAGAAGCGTAGATATTATTCTGAGTCCTTTATCCTTATTAGGAGTAGCTGGACGGAGGACAATTAAATTTGATCTTTGTTCTACTTCTACCATGGTTGATTGACAAAATTTATATAACTTTGGTTGGTCACCCTGATGGTGTTTTGCTTTTTTGTATCTTGAACATGAGTTGTTCAAATATAGAACCAAGTCTATCTCAAACCTTAAAAGAACTGGTTCAGTCAAGCTAAAACCAGCTCAATTTTTCCTTAGTTTTTTCTTACTTGACTCAGCTTGTGTACACCCCTAGGCCCTAGATGGGAAATCTAGGTCAAATCCACCCTAAAACAATGATTTTCGAGCAGTTCAAATTTCTCATACTAACTGCCAAATTATTCAGCAATTTACATTTATTTTCCTCACTTTTTTTGGCTGCAGGCCATCAATGCTCCCATCAATTCATAAATCCTCGTTCAAGTTCCTCTCTCTCAAATACCTTTAATTTTCTTATATTGCTCATTGGAAAGGGAATTGTGTTCAATGTTCCTACTGCCATGTGGTGTTATGTGGAAAGGGCCACTGTCTGTACCCGAGTTTGTGAACCATTGGGTAGAAGAGGATATAGAAGAATGTAAGTCATTTTCAGAGGCAATTTCAGTGAGATACAGAAGCATCAAAATAATCAGTGGGAGAAGGTAAGGAAGATTGAAGGTCAAGTTTCATACATAACTTCAGGGAGTAATAGCGGTTACGATTGAGGCATGCAAGGCCAAAATAAATGAAAGAAGGTTATCTGTGTATTAAAATGCAAAAACATGCAATAAGGGCATGTCTCAACAAATCATAACAAAATCCATCCAACTGATTCACCTCATCCACTCCAGGAAATTTTAGTCCCAGTTCAGCAGCTTGCTGTGGTGTACTAGCGAGGTAAACAGAGGCCCAGTCTTTGCTACCAAATGAAATAGTACCCATAGATGATGACGAGTTATCAGAGCATAATTTGCTGAAAGAGCCCCAATCTACACCGCCGCTCCCTTCCTGAGCCTCACTGACATCATTTCCAGCAAGTTTTTTTGCCAAGAAGCCACTGGCACCCTCCTCCAAGACTTTTCCATGTCGCCTGCCAAATAGTAAAGTCAGGTGACAAAGTCACAACACACAACTTGTTTACCACTGAGTTAGTAACTGGAATAAGATAGGTGGAGTCACTTGCCTCCTTACAGGCCTGTGAATTTGAAGATACTTCTCAGCATCAGCAATTGCTC
>JBDJHY010000087.1:9962387-9985103 GCA_039654485.1 Withania somnifera
TATACGAAATATGCTATATATACACCATATATACACTATATATACATAATATATACAAGATATATATACTATATATATGATATATACGATATATATACTATATATACAAGATATATACGATATATACAAAATATATATATATATATATTATTTATTAAAAAAAATTATAAAAAAAAAAATTCGGGCCGAGCCAAAACACCCGGACCGGACCGGCCCGGACAGACCGGAATTGCTCCGGGCCGCCCGGGCAGGTTCATGGCCCGGTCCGATCCGGGTGAAATGGGCCGATTTTTCCGGGTAACCCGGACCGGTTGCCAGGCTTAGTTTCTGTTAAATAAATAAATCAGTGAAACCACATTCCTCCCATGTTTTAGTGTCGGTTCCATTCTCGAATAACTCCAAAACCTTTACAGTCACTAGGTACAAATCCATTTCCCTCCATTTCCCAAGGCATCACGAACTCCCAATTTTTTACTAATTAATTAACCCCTCCATTAGTGTCTAATCATTACATTTTCTCTCCCACAAAAATGAAAAAAAAAAAAAACATGCATACAGATAGATATGGGTCCCATTTTCAGTTAATCATGATAACTAACTGATTAATACTAGCTTTCAATGTCTTAACAAATAGTATAAGTTGTTTTGGTCACTTCCATACAAGTTTGTCCCAAAGAACCAAAATAGATTGTTGCAGAATTGAAGAGATCAAACCATGAAAATTCATCTGTTTTGCTTGTTATTTTTCACTGTTTTCTTCTTTGTTTCATCAAATGGGGATCAAGTCTCTACATTGTTAGCACTAAAGTCTAGTTTTGTTGATCCAATGGATCATCTCAAAAATTGGAGTTTGGCAAACAATGGAAGCTCGAGTTCTGGTCATTGTAAATGGACTGGTGTTTTCTGCAACTCTGAAAGCTATGTGGAGAAGCTTGACTTGTCAAACATGAATCTCAGTGGCAGAGTTGCAGATCTAATTCAAGGGTTGCAGAGTCCACTTCATTGCCAAGGTCACTAGCCAATCTGACTTCTTTGAAGAGCATAGATGTGAGCCAGAACAACTTTGTTGGCAAGTTCCCTGCTGGTCTTGGAATGGCAAATTCTGGCTTGAAATATGTCAATGCCTCCAGCAATAACTTCCAGGGAGTACTCCCTGAGGACCTCGGCAATGCTACGTTGTTCGAAATCATGGATTTTTGAGGGAGTTTCTTTAAAGGTTCTATTCCCGCGTCTTTCAAGAATCTGCAGAAATTGAAGTTTCTTGGCCTATCTGGGAATAATCTTTCCGGAGAGATCCCCCGGGAGCTTGGTGAATTGAAGGCTGTGGAGACTATAATTCTTGGATACAATCAGTTTGAAGGTTCAATTCCAGCTGAGTTTGGTAATATAAGTAACCTTCAGTATCTTGACTTGCCTGTTGGCACTTTAAGTGGCCAAATTCCTGCTGAATTAGGAAAGCTGAAGAACCTGACCACAGTGTACTTGTATCAGAACAGTTTTGAAGGGAAGATTCCTGCAGAAATTGGAACTATCACATCTTTAGTTTACCTGGATCTTTCTGACAACAAAATATCTGGGGAGATTCCCATTGAGCTAGCAGATTTGAAGAATTTGCAGCTGCTAAATCTCATGTCTAATAACTTAACTGGTCCTGTGCCCACCAAACTTGGTGCGTTGGAAAATCTTGAGATCCTTGAACTATGGAAAAATTCTTTAAATGGCTCTTTGCCAATAGATCTTGGGAAAAAATCTCCCTTGCAATGGCTAGATGTTTCTTCAAATTTCCTGACCGGCGAGATCCCTCCTGGCCTGTGTAATTCTGGCAATCTAACAAAGTTCATTCTCTTTAACAATTCCTTCTCTGGAGCAATCCCATTAGGCCTTTCTAACTATTCTTCACTTGTCCGAGTTAGAATCCAAAATAATCTTCTTTCAGGAAAAATTCCCGTTGGATTCGGAACACTTCCTATACTCCAAAGATTGGAATTGGCTAAAAATAATCTCACTGGTGAAATTCCTGTGGATTTCACTCTCTCCACCACTCTTTCTTTTATTGATGTCCCCTCGAACCACCTTGAATCATCTTTGCCTTCTAGCATTTTATCCATTCCTAGCCTGCAAACCTTCATATTCTCCAATAACAATCTTAAAGGCAATATTCCAGATGAATTCCCAGATTGTCCTTCCCTTTATCTGCTTGATCTTTCAACTAATCATTTCTCGGGGAAAATTCCTCAGAGTATTGCTTCGTGTGAAAAGCTGGTGAATCTTAATCTAAGAAACAACCAATTCAGTGGTGAAATCCCAACTCACATAGCGACACTGCCAACTTTATCTATTCTTGATTTATCAAACAACTCCCTAACTGGAAAAATACCAATGGACTTTGGTAGCTCTCCAGCTCTAGAAATGCTTAATCTGTCCTACAACAAGCTTGAGGGTCCAGTTCCAAGCAATGGGATACTCATGACCATTAATCCGGATGATCTTATAGGAAATGCTGGTCTTTGTGGTGGCATACTTCCACCATGTTCTCAAAGTCTCACCGTCACTTCAAATGTGAGGAAAACTCATGTCAATCACATAATCGTGGGATTCATTGTTGGAATCTCGGTTATCTTAGCTGTTGTGATCATGGTTCTATTGGGGAGATGGATGTACAACAGATGGTACTTGTGCAACAACTTTTTCAAAGATTTTCGGTTCAACAAGAAGAACTCAGAATGGCCTTGGAGGCTTGTAGCATTCCAGAGGCTTTACTTCACAAGTACTGATATTCTTTATTGCCTAAAGGAGTCAAATGTGATAGGAATTGGAGGCAATGGAATTGTCTACAAGGCTGAGATTCAGAGGCCACATTCTTCTGTAGCAATTAAAAAGTTGTGGAGATCAGATGGAGACATTGAAGCAGGAGATGATCTCTTTGCAGAGGTTGATCTATTAGGGAAGCTTCGCCACAGGAACATAGTTAGGCTATTAGGGTATCTTCACAATGAGACTGATGTCATGATGTTATCCGAATATATGCCCAATGGAAATCTTGGAGCTGCTTTACATGGAAAACAAGCTGGGAAACTGCTCGTAGATTGGTTGTCGAGATACAATGTTGCCCTTGGTGTTGCTCATGGCCTTGCTTATCTTCACCATGATTGTCATCCACCAGTCATACATCGGGATGTCAAGTCAAGCAACATTCTCTTAGATTCAGATTTTGAGGCAAGAATTGCAGATTTTGGTTTGGCAAGGATGATGCTTCACAAGAATGAGACCTTTTCTATGGTGGCAGGATCATATGGCTATATAGCACCAGGTTAATTTATTTTCCTGATGATGCCACTAACAAGAAAATTCATTTCATTTCACGTCTTTTGTATCGTCTCATTTTTTTCTCTATTGTTTTGGCAGAATATGGATACACATTGAAGGTTGACGAGAAGAGTGACATATACAGCTACGGGGTGGTGCTTTTGGAGCTTCTGACAGGAAAAATGCCATTAGATCCTTTGTTCGGAGAATCTATTGACATTGTAGAATGGGTTAGAAGGAAAGTAAATAACAACGCATCAGAAGAAGCATTAGATGCTGATGTAGCTGGCCAATGTAAACATGTCCATGAAGAGATGCTTCTTGTCCTGAAGATTGCACTTCTTTGCATTGCCAAGCTTCCCAAAGAAAGGCCATCAATGAGAGACATCATAACCATGCTTGGAGAGGCAAAACCAAGAAGGAAAAGCATTTGCCAGAGTTGGGGTTATAGTACTAGTGCTAACAAAGACAAGTTAATCTTTGCACATTCACCAGTTATAGGCCTCCTATAAGTACCAAAACCTTGATTTTCCTTCAAATGTTTTTCCACCTATCTTCATTTTCAAGACTAAAATGTATAGAGTTTCTTTCCTTATTTACTTTCTGTAATTCATATAAGAGAATTTTTAGAGTTATGTTTTTGAACTGCAGTAACTTTATTTTACTGCTTTAGTTTTTTTTTTTAATAAATCCTAGTTATAGTTGTTAGTTAGCTTTTAGAATTTTAAATTATTTTTATTAGAGTCTTATGTGACTTGAATTTAGGAGTTAGTTTTCTTTTGTTTAGTAGCATATTTTTCTAGTTAGAGACTTTAGCTATAAATGTATGTTTCAGATTTATTAATAAAATATTTTCCTTTGACATCATTATATTAATTTTTCTCTCAAATCCTTTTTCTGTTATTTTCTTAATTTCCCAATTAACTTCGCTTGTTTTTGGTAGTGAGAATTATCAAATCTAGGCAGTAAGAATGGAGACTTATCTTGAGGCTTTAGATCTTTGAAAAGTCGTAGAAGAGGATTATAAAGTTCTTCCCCTGCCTAATAATTCCATGATGGCCCAGATCAATAGCAAAACAAAAAAAAAAAAAAAAGAAAATCAAAAGCAACTTTGTTTGTTGGTGTGTTTGCAATAATTTCACAAGAGTTACGGCTCTCAAATCAGTAAAAAAAATTTGGGATTATCTGAAGGAAGAATATGCTCAAGATGAAAGAATACGATGCATGAAGGTGTTAAATTTAATAAGGAAATTCGAGTTGCAAAAGATGAAGAAATCTGAAACCATCAAAGAGTATTCAGAACGACTTCTTGGCATTGTTAATAAGGTAAGATTACTTGGCACTAAATTTAATGATTCAAGAGTTGTTGAAAAAAATTCTTGTTACAGTCCTAGAAAGATATGAAGTGTCCATAACTATTTTAGAAAATATAAAAAATCTATCTAAGATTACCTTGGCAACATTATTAAATACACTGCAGGCACAAGAGCAAAGAAGGCTTATGAGAAAAGATGGTATGATTCAAGAAGCCCTGCAGCCAACCACAAGACTAAAAGCCACGATAATGATTTTAGAAAAATTTACCCACTTTGTCAGCACTGTGACAAAAAATAACCATCCTCCATTTAGTTGTTAGAATAGGCCAGGTGCAAGATCTGCGCCCAACTTGGTCATGAATTTATGATTTGTAAAAGAAAATCTCAAAATATGAAGCAAATGTCAAAGTTGCCAATGAAGAAGAAGAAAAAGAATTCATGTCTATGGAAAACAAAAAAGTCAGAATTGGGAATGGTAACTAAATTCCTATGAAAGGAAAAGGGTCTGTTGCAATTAAAACAAGCTCAGGTACAAAAATAATATCAGATATTCTTTACTTGTCTGATGTTGATGAAAGTTGTTGAGTGTTGGTCAACTAATGAAAAGTAGGTTTAAATTATTATTTGGAGACAAATATTGTTGAATCTTTGATTCCACTATGCGGGAGATTATACAAGTTGAAATGAGAAATAAAAATTTCTTATTTAATCTAATAGAAGATACGCACAAGTCTTGCAAGATCAAAGATGAATTAACAATTTTTTTCATGAAGTTAATTCTAGCCATGTCTAGTATCTGCAATTCTTCAAGCAAAAAAGACAGCTAGAGTTATGCTTTTGAACTGTAGTAACTTTATTTTACTACTTTAGTCTTTTGAATAAATCCTAGTTATAGTTATTATCTAGATTTTAGGATTTCAAATTATGTTTATTAGATTCCTATATGACTTGAATTTAGGAGTTAGTTTCCTCCTTGTTCGCTAGTTGAATTTGTAGATAAGTTTAGTAACATATTTTTCTATTTCTAGTTAAAAACTTTAGCTATAAATGTATGTATCTAAGTTATTAATAAAATAATTCCCTTTAACATCATTACACTTTTTTTTTTCTTGAAGTCTTTCTTTGTTATTTCCTAAATTTCTCTGTTTTAAAAACCAAGAAGGAAATTGTTTATTTTGTTTATTCTAAATGAGGATTTAGCTATGGAAGCTGATGTAGCATGTCCTTGAGATATGTATGAACACATCCTCATAGTATTATTTTCTTTAGCTTGGTAATTTTCCATTTTCCCATATAATACATAGATTCTTATATACTTATATTATATAGGATATCGTTGATTCCATATAATGAAATATGAATATTCTATAAATCAGACGTTTTCACAAACAGATAAACATGCATCAAAAGCAATTTGTGAAATAGAGTGAAACTATCTACTAATAAGATACGATACGAGGAAATAAACTACTATGGTTAGCTGGACTACTTTAAGGGAAAAACTTTATATCTCGACATAATTTGTATCTTCGAGATATGGATAATCCGTTCAAGCTTTGGTCGAGAAGTACTTCCCTATAAAGAGCTGCTAAATGATGAACAATTGATTATAGGATTTAATATTTGACATTAAGGTATTAAGCTTTACACCCTACAATAAAATATTACAAGTGGGATATGAAAAGATAAGGTGCACAAAGACGTTAGCCCCTGCTTTAAGAGTTAGAAAGGTTGTTTCGAATTGACCCAAAGCTAAAAAGAAAAAAATATTTAAAACAAGATTGCAAGAAAAATATGACAGCAAAATAGCAAGATACAACGCAAATAATAATATTCATAAATGAGAAAAGAATTACGTGGTTACTAAAATGGCCCAAGTTTTGGCTATGACCACGAGTACGATGCAGCCACTACTGCGATCAAATAGATCACAATGGCCGTGAAGACGTGTGCATTAGTGTACACGAACAGCTGAAACAAAAGCCAATTGTTGGATACAATATCCAGGGCGCTCACCAACGCGGCCAAATGGTGGTGATCAAAGGCGCGACCCACGCATCAACATGCCCAAAAGAAGATGAGAAAAGACAAAGTGTTGATCTCGATGGGCAGTGCGAGAGGCCAAGGCTTGTCCAAAGTCTGATATTTCCTTAGTTATTCATGGTCTTGGATAGTCGGTATAGGACTTTTACCACACATAAATGTCCAAAATACGTCTTTGGAGGGTATTTAGAGTTTAGCAAGGAGCAAACATGGCTAGAGCACTTTGGGAGTCGCAAATCATTAGTTTTCATCCATCTTTCTAGAATTAGTCATTTTTATTCATAACACTCATTATGATTGTTATTATGACTATGAGCAGCAAATATCCCTCATTCTTAGGTTATGGATAATTCATGAATGTTAGACGATCAACTTTGATTTTATTGATTATATCAGATTTGTATATGTTAGCTAATCCCTCTCTTAACTATTTTTCTACATAGCTAACCGTTAACTCTCTACGAATGTTGAACTCAAAAGTGCGAACAATAGACTGCATATAGGGTTAAATAGGAGTGAGTTCTCAAAAAAAGGTTCTTGGGGCATTAGTCATCCCAAAAGACGTGAGTGAGAACTTATAATAACCATAACAAGTCCTGAAAGAAGCCTTAGAGATATCCTACTTTCTCATTTTCAATTGATGATTACTAGATCTCAAATCAATCTTTGAAAACACTAAACCACATTAAAGATAATTGAACAAATCATCAATACGCGGTATGTGATACTTATTCTTGCTTGTAACTTTATTCAATTGTCGATCATCAATTCACATCCTTATAGACTCATCTTTGTTCTTCACAAAGATCACTAGAACCTCCAAAGAAAGACACTCAATCTAATAAATCCCTTTCTCAATAAGTCCTGTACTGGCTTCTTCAATCCTTTTGACTCTGCCTGTGCCATCGAATAAGGGGAATAGAAATAGGCTGACTTCTCGGCTCCAAGTTAATGCCAAAATAATACCACGATCAGATAGAAAATGTACAAAATCTATCTAAAATACATCTAGGAACTTCTTCACAACTTTATTGACTCCAATGAAGGAATAGTAGCCTAATATCACGAATATAAGCCACATCAATGAGATACTCGACCTTCTTAACCATCTGATAAGCTTTGAGAAACAAAATCACCTTCTCCAGATAGTGACTAAGAGTATTCTTCTACTCAAACCTAGTAATACCTGGCATGGATAAGTTAATAATCCTGACATGATAGTCTAAAATCACATGATAAGGGTAACTCAATCCATGCCTAGGATAATATTGAAATCCATCATATTCAGTATCACCTAGTCTACCTAGGTATTTTACCTTACCAAAGTGTAACTACACAAGGCCAATATACCTGATCCACCACAATAAAATTACATATAGGCTTAGCAAGGGAATTATATGACATATCCAAACCCGAAACAAAATATGCAAGACACATGAAAAATTGGACACTAGATCAAATAAAACTGTATTTGGTTGATTGGCAAACTAGAATAAAACCTATGATAATTACATCGAAGGCCTCTATATTTAAATTTCCCGGAATACATAGCACTAAGAAGCACCACCCTCAACATGGATACCTTATTGAACACCACCTCAAATGGACTAAGGACTACCTTTGCATGAACAAGAACTACCTCAATTGCCTTGGATATCAACTCTAGGTCGACTGTGTCGGCGCCCTCAATATAGGAATTTGATAACCTTGGTGTAGGCAATCCTGCCTCAGCCTAGGGTAACCTTCTTTAAATACCGATGATACAAGAGGTGACTATATTGTTCTATTATCAATGTAGGCATTTTATTACTGCTTGGTTAGCCTACCATATGAAAAGTTATATAATCGACCTTATGAGATTCTACTAAACCCAGATCATTAATCTAAATTGTTCTTGTCTTGAGCCAAGGGCATATCAGAAATAACATCCATGCCTCAATGCCAAGGTGGTAGTATGGGCTATGTGCGCACTATCCTCTCTAGAACTTATTTTGTAGGGATATACTAGGTATGAAAAGTAGGTATGTTATTATTGTTGTTTGAGATTTTACCAACCCAAATTACTTAGTATCTTATAGCATATAATAAGAAAGTCATAAGCATCATCATGTAGATCACCTTTGTAATAAAAAGGATTTATTAATAACTTGGGATGCCCTTTTACTTCAATCCATTTGTAAGATGGATCCTTGTACTTACTGTCACAACCTAAAATTGGATTATGATGTCACCTATCCTAACCCACCTAAACAAGTAAGCCTCACAATATCTAACAAGCGTAAATGCAGAAGTAATGAATCATCAAGAAGAAAATAAGGTATAAAATAAAATCCAATCAGTAAACCTCCCAAAATCTGGAGCCACAGTGCATAAGCCTCTAATTAAATACAAGTTTTGTACAATACGGTCTTAATGTATCCAAATACTAATAACGCTGAAGTAAAGCCATATAATAATGAATGTCCACAGTGCATACCGGACTACAAGCAACAACCTCTAGCACTTTTAATAGCACGTGTCAGAATGTGGTTAGTGGAAAGGTAAATCTAGCAGCTCCTCAAAATATACACAAGGTGTAGAAAAGAAAGGGAGTGAGTACCAAAAACAAAACAACGGGTACTTAGCAAGTATCTCCAGCTGGCCCTCAAACAAAGCAGTGACGAGTATCACTATGATGACAACCCGACCACATTCCTTCTATAATACCAAGCTACAGAAAGTATCATAACCAACAGTTTATATGAAAAATAGAGGTATAGGGAGATAATAATAAATAAACTAACTATTCAATAAAATCAATAATAATAATATTTTAAAACAAATAATGAAATATCGGTACCAAGTACTACGAACTGTTATCGCAATGAAGTATCAATATTGTCTCAAAAGGTATCTCACCAAGTAGGTAATAGCATCAACAAGATAACCGAAATCATTAAACCATAAGTGTCTAAACCTCTCCGTCGACCTATCCTAAGTGTAGGCCTTCCTAATCGAGTCAAATTACAACTCGTAGAAAATTACCACTAGTTGTACAATAGGCTCGCATAGGGACTACATCATCACTCATATCAGTCCCCAATACACAATCTCATAAATAGTCCAAAATCATCTCATAACCAGTACATGATTATCTCATCAGTACATAAATATCAAATATAACCAATATATACCATCTTTAGCACTCCACTCAGTCCCCAACACATAAGTAAATCCATGATAAGAAGGGTACACCCAATGCTACCGAGAAATGGACTTGTTAGAAGGACTCTAAATTGGTAAGACAAGGTACAAGAATCATCTAATAAACCAATCCATTATCATGAAATTACCATCCCTGGTCTATCCAAGTGCATGTCATCCTTCTTTAGTTAATCCACGACTCATGGAAAAATCCCACTCATTATCTACTAACTCAGGAAAAGGTCCTTTTCACCCATTTCAGTTCCCAACATACAAGTCTACCCGCAATAGGAAGCGTATATCCAACACTGTCGAGAAGCAGACTTTTGGATGTATTCTGAAAGAATATTTTCAGTAAACCATATTCGCAACATTATAACTATGTATTTTGAATTTCATATAAATGTAACCTAGAAATAGTGGGAATAGCACATCGGTCATTGTTTTTATAACCATATAACTGTATCATGGCTATGTCAGAAATTGTACATTGAGCCTGGACTGGCCTTTTGAATCTCATATCGATACCATGACCATTCAGGGAATCATACATCTGCCTTGGCCATAAGAATCATATATAAATTTCATGGAAATATCGGGAATCACGCATTGGTCCTTGCACTTTTATATAATATTCCTCTTTATTTTTCTTTTTCCCTTATATCTTGACAATATCAAAAATAACACATCAACCCTTTCCTTTTTTATGTCATAATTCAAGCACGTAATAATCGTGTGTGATAAACCAACAAAGCCACTTATGGTCTTAATATAAAGTAAGGAATCATATCAGTCCAACCATATCCATTCAAGGCTGTACAACTCAATATAGAAACAAATCATGGTAAGTAAGTCAATAAAGCCCCCATACGGGAAAATAATCAAATACAGTATCACAATGATTCAACCAAGGCCTCTCACAGGCACAATGTCAAGAAAGGAACTAATGGAATATAAAATGATATCTCATGGGAATCTCAAGGCTATACAAATCCTTATTCATGTAGAGGAAATTAAATAATCAAATATTTATTCAATTTTTTATTCCTTAATTTAACCTTGCATGTTTGACTCTAGTGTCTAGGCGAATACTCATCACTTCACCCATATGGGCACCCCAAAATAATCCCTATTACTCCTAATTACTAGTAAACAACACATAAAAGGATCCTAAAATGCTTTATAATAAAGTCAAGCTACTACTTTCCTTAAACGAAGATAATCCAATCAAGGCGGTGCCTTTCCCTTGCAGGAGATTTGAAACTACAACGTCTATTAGATAATGAATTTCCTATAAGAAATCATGAAAATTAATATCCATTTGAAATACTTTATACAGGGTCCAATAATTCACCCAAAAAGTAAATTTCAAAAACCCATTTCAAAATTAGGAAGTTTTCAAGAAATTCAAGTTACCCAAAGTTTAGGGATATCATATACATGTTTAATTCAAAATTCGTGCTCAATTTGATAGTTACAATATCAATTTATTCATAAAAAGTATAAGTCAACTCCATACTCATCTACTGTTAAAAGGATAGGTCTCTGTCGTAAATCCCCAAAGTAAATCCTGCAAATCATAAGAAATAAGGATAAACCCACGTTTAGAAGCCCACAAATAATAAGTATTTGGGTGAAAATCTTACCAAGAATCTTGAATATTTGTACAATTTCACTCTTGAATCTTCTAAAAGATGGAAATATCTTCCAAAGTGTCTAACAAGGTTTTTGAAACACAAAAATAAGGTGAAATATCTTAGGAATGGGTAAAAGTCCTGAAATGTCCTTCATTAAAAATCTGGTATTTTGCCTGTGTCTATGCAGTACGACCCTATGTAGGGATCGTGGAATAAGGTTCCTTTTAGTGGTGGGCCCATATGAGCCCCTTAAGAGCAACTGAAAATTTTGACTCTGACTTTCAAATGGAATTTCAAAACTCATTCGGGACCCATGAACATAAACCATGTATGAATCTTGAGTGTAAACGATATTTTGGATCCATTAGATTCATTACAATGATAATTTTTGAGGTTCCTTGACCCGATATTATCCATGGTAGGTAAAACATAAACTTTACTCTGAAATATCAAAATGCACCCAGAACATATAAAACACTAGCCAAAACTTCTTTTAGACCAAATTCAACAATCCAATGAAATCAACAAAATTCAAATCCAAGTGCCTGATCATTAATTACTGACCTAAGTCAAACTTTGACCTTAAAACCTAACTTTATCTGGTCAAATGAGCTAATACGAACATGAAATGCCTAAAATTGAAAATAAAGGTCCTCCTAGACTAACTCCTATATTCTTAAGCTGATGAAACTAACAGAATTCCATTCCAAGACCCAAAACTCCAAATGAGACATAAAGTTAAATATTTCAACATAAAGACTTCTAAAACTTAAAAATTCTCAAAGCTTAAAACTTTTAGTTCCAATTTCGAAAACAAACTTATTAAATAAAAAAAAATATGACTTAGGGCAACTCTCGGGAAGGGTAAATCATCTACCACTAAAAACCATGTTCGTCCTTGAACATATAGAAATAGAAAGTACCTGAAGCCTCAAAAAGCTGCGGATTCTAACATGCATATTAGAGTCAATCTTCCACGTAGCCTCCAAAATTGGGTGATACTTTCACGGAACCTTTACTAAATAAATTTTTCTTAGTCCTCAACTTCATAAAATTCTTGTCTAAAATAGCCACCCGCTCCTTCTCATAGGTCAAGTCTGGGACAACGTCAAAGACTTATAGTGGACCATATAGGAATTGTCAAAAATGTACTTTTACAACATAGAAACATAAAATATAGGATGTATCGCTAACAAACTAGGTTGAAAAGCCAACTCATAAGACACCTTCCCAACACATTTTAGAATATCAAATGGAATAATAAACCTAGGGATTTATAATAACTCATTACACCCTTGTTGGGTGAGGCATTTAGAATAACACCATCACCCATTATAAAATCTAAGGCTCAAACCCTTTTATATGTATAACTTTTCTATCTACGTTGGGCTATCAAAAAACGGCTCAGAATAACCCAAACATGCTTCATAACATCACAAAAAAGATGCGCATCAAGGGATTTCATCCCTGGTGCATCAAACCAACCAATTGGAGATCCACATTTTCTAACATCTAATGCCTTAAAAGGCACCATATGAATGCTGGAGTGATAACTATTGTTATATGAAAACACTGCCAAGGGTAAATGCTTATCCCAATGATATCCAAAATCAATAACTTATGCTCATAGAATATCCTCCAAAACCTAATAGTTCGCTCAAACTAGCCATTAGTCTGGGGATGAAAGGTTATACTCATATCATGTTGAGTTCCCAAACCATACTATAACACCCTTTAGAAGAGCAAAGTGAATGAGGAACCATGGTCAGAGATAAGAAAAACAGGGATACCATTAACCAAACAATTTAGCTGAGGTAAATCTTAGCTATCTTCCCAGATGTATAATCAACTTTGATTGGAATAAAATGGACAGATTTAGTCAATCAATCCACAATAACCTAAATAGAGTCAAATCCACCCATGGTCCTAGGAAATCCTACAAAAAAATCCATGGTAATTCGTTCCCACTTCTACAAAGTAATAGGTATCCATTGAGACACCCCCAGGCCTCTGATGTTCAAACTTAACCATTTGATAACTTAAGCATCTAGCCAAAAATTGTACTATACCTCTCTTTATGCCACACTTCCAGTAGTTCGGGATTAAATTATGGTAAATCTTTGTTGCATCCCTATGAATGGAAAATCTTAAACAATGTGCCTTTTTCATGATTAAGCTAGTCAAATCACCTATCTTAGGCACACATATCCTTCTACTATCATCAAAATACCCTCTGAGTCAAGAAATGCCTCTTTATCTCTCTCCCCAATACTTATCTCTGATAATACACTACTTTTTATCTACAAACTGCTTTTCCTTAATCTTTTCCATAAGGGAAGAGCAATACACAATAAAAGCAAGGATACCAACACTATCAAATATCTGCAGGAAAACTAAAATATTTTGAAAACTCTGAATCTTCTTTCATAAAGGTCATAAATTTTCCTGATTTGATGCAAGACTGCCATACTAGATAATTTCCAACTCAAAGTATTAGCTACCACATTGGATTTACCCAGGTGGTATAGAATCTTTATATCATGATCCTTTAGCAACTCAAATCGCTAGTGCTACCTTAAGTTCAAATCCCTCTGACTAAAAATGTACTGAAGATTCCTATGATCTGTGAATACCTCACAATGAACTCCATACAAGTAGTGGAACTATAAATTCAACACAAATACCATGACCTCCAACTCGAGCTCATGGGTAGCATAGTTCTTCTCATAGATCTCCAACTATCTAGAAACATAAGTGATAACTTTACCCTTTTGCATCAATGCTTCGACAAAATAGACTCTATAATTATCACAATATATGGTGAAAGGCTTACCCTTAATGGGAAAAGTTATGACTGCGGCTGAAGTCAATAAGGCCTTAAGCCTTTGGAAACTCTCCTCACACTCGTCTGACCATTGGAATATAGTATTCTTTTTGGTCAACCAAGTAAATAGGGTTGTGATCAAAGAAAAACCCTAAACAAATCAACGATCGTAACCTGCCAAGCTAATAAAACTGTGAGTCTTTATAGCATAAGTGGCCTAGTCCACCCATGAATTTCCATAGAGATTAAATAATAGAGCAATACAGAGAAATTAACAAATAATATTATAGGTAAAAATCCTAGAATATTAGCTAACAATAAGGAAGATTAAGGAAAACAAGGAGAAGAAGTACCTGAATCCCTGCTCATCTAATAAATTATAAAAGAAAATACCGAAGCGGACGTTTACCGATAGGCTAAATAACTGGAACTGAAAAGAAGCTAAGTACAATAATATAGATTTAAAGGACATGAAAGGGAACCCAACAAATGTGTAATCTATCCAATAAAAGTATATCAAATCCATAATAAGTAGAAGAAAATCCCAATGGCCTCCCATATGGCGAAGGGTTACAAAAAATTGTATGAACACCCTCTAACCTCGCATACTACCAAAGAGTACAAGTAATAAATAATATTCAAGTGTAAAATATGGAATCAATATGATATGATGCTGGAAATAAATGTGTATAATACTCCTCCAGTACCGGTAGGTTCGACAGGCAGACACATGGAATGACTTCCCTGTATACCTCTACTCGCTCGTATATGATATGATCATGGCCAACATTTTCTATTGAGATTTTCTAATTGAAGAGGTACCGGGTATGTGGATGAGGGAAAGCCTTATAAAGGGATTTTTATAAATTTTCAAGAACCTTAAGGATCAAATACACATGTAGAAGATTTCTTGGAAGCACACTATATCTTGAAAAGGGGAATACACCATTAAAGAAGGCTATTCTAATAGACAAACAAGTCCCTTATTCATTAAGGGTATTCTTGTAATAGATAGTATTCTTCCTTTTTCCCCTTAGTATAAATATGTAGTTTTATTTCATTTTAGGTCGATGACTTTTTGATGAAGATAATGAATTAAGTTCATTGGAACTTGTTTCTCATTCAAAGAGATATTATGTGTCTCGAGTCTCTGTGAGAGATAGAGCATAGGAGAGAGTACTTGCATAGCCTCTTGAACTTGTAGAAACGTGGGTTTCTTGGAGGTGATTCCTTGAGGTCCTCATAAGAATATCGTTCTTGACTCGATTAACCATTTTTATTGGTTTTCTTTTCTTTTGTGTCACTAGTTATCCATCTATTTTTATTTTCATATTTGTGTTTTTCTTTTATGTATCCATTTTTGTATCATCTGGTAATAGAGCTTTGTGTGAATCTTGTTCCTACGAAGTTCAACTTGGGGTTTTTTTTATCAAAAAATAAAAAAAAATCAAAAATTCACTACAAAAAAATTGTTGTTTTTTTGTTGGATTTGATACTAGATTCTTGTTTCCTATTATCGATTGAGTCATAGTACGAAGCTTTGAGTCATTCCGATTTGATTGATCTATATAACACTGTTGGGTATAAATAGTTTGAAGAACTTGAAGAGAGTCTTCGATTTTGAATTGTTTGTTGTCTAAAATGTTTTTTGGATTGGTTTTAACTTGTTTGGAAGTTAAATCTCAAAATCTGGTTGAGATTAGAGTTGAAAACCCTTGGGTCAATTTTTGGGTGTTTATTATGTTCTTCATGAACTTGAAGAACACATAAAGTGGGTTTCAATTTCGTTTAAGATTTGGGTTAGGAATCATGTTGATAGTTATTGGGGTTTGTTCTTTTCATCAAGGGGAACATAAATCTCAAGTTTAAAGGGATTGTAAGCTCATTTGAGTGAGGTTCAAAATTTGGGTACCATTTTTATTCCAAATTTTGTTCTTCATTTTTGAATTTATTGGTGGATTTCAAAGCTTCTAAAGTGTTAAAATGCATTTATCATAGTACAAGGAGCTTGAGGATCGAATTTGGTAAGATTTGAGTAAGGTTTTAAGAAGAACTTCAAAGCTTAAAGCTCACCTTCAATGGTGTTCTTGAATTTATGAAGAGGGTTTCATTTTTGTCTTTGATTTAGGTAAAATTTGAATATAAATGTTCTTCATCTCAAAAGGAACTCATGATTAAAATTTAAGACAATTTGGAGTTCGTTTGAGTAGTGTTGGGATTTTGAAATTCAAGAAGTTGTTCTTGATGTTCTTTGTTGTTCTTGTGAAGAAGGTGATGAAAAGGGATTTTTGATCTTCAAGTGCTTGGTCAAGTCAAGGGGAAAAAAGGTCTAAGGAAGTGAAAATTTTCAGGAAAGATCAAGGGCTACAAATTTATTGTTAGGCAGTTTGCTTTTAAACGGACTGAAGTTTGGGCGAGCCGTCTCCTCTTGGATGAGCTTCCCAATTGAGCTACCCAAACTAGAGCCTTAAATCAATGGGAAAATCTTTTGATGATGCCTTTTCCAGCTCCTTAGAAGATTCTCCCCTCAATAGACAATTTGGCCATATCCAAGAAGCCAAGCCATCCAAAACTTCATGTTGGGGCAGATTTTTTTCCTAGGAGGAAGGGACTTAGACGAGCTGCCTCAAGGTAGAAGAGATGTCTCCGTGCCATAGACTAACTTTCTAGCCACCTGGACGAACTGCCCCACACAAGGAAAGCCTCCTAACTCACTACCCAGTCCAACTCTCAACCCAAGTTTGGTACTTCAATTTCAAACCCCGGAACCTAGTTTCTTCTTCTGTTCTCATCTCTTCTTAACTAGTATTGATTAGAATTATTTCATACTAATTATTCACTAGTTTAACTTAGGTTTTTCACTTGTTTCATAGTTCATACTAATTAGTCAATAGTTTAACTTAGATTTTTCACTTCTTTCGTACATAGCTTTCTTTCAAGCTTTTCTAGTTTTATTTCGTAGTTTTATTTCGTAGACTTTCTTGATTCTAGTTCATTATTTGTTTTTGTCTATTGTTGATTCCACAAGAATCCATTTTGACCTTTGAGAAAACACACTTGAATACCCATGAATTGTTGAAGGATCAAGAGATGCCAAGCCCATACTTGTGAGGTATTCAAAGGAGCGAAATAGAGAGTTTGTGAGGATTTTTGCTACTAATTTTGTTTGCTCTTTGTAGGTACATAGTTTATAGATATGTCATCTATAGCCTCAGAATTTGGTAATTATGATCATGATAATGAAGTCTATGGATTTGATAATGAGAGCTGCTATCCTGGAGAAGGATATGAAGAAAATTATTATCATAGCTCTTATTTTGATTATGGAGAACTTGATGAGTCTTGTGCGGGTTCCTATGAAGATCATGGGGATTTAAACAAGTCTTATACTTCCCATTCCAAGAATTAAGGTAACCCAAATCCAAGAGTTGAGTTTGGTTGTATTGGTACAAGTCAATTTCATTTAGTGGGATAAAGTGGGTATGCATTTCCAGTGTCAAGGGGCACCACTTGCTACACTTCTCATCCAAATGAACCAATGTCAAGATATGGTAACATAAATTGGTATGAGAGTCCTTCTATGAGTTTCAACACAGATAGGACTATTTTCCCCATCTTTAAAGGAAAGAAGGATCCCGAAGCCTATCTTAAATAGGAATGGCAATGTGAATTGGCTTTTTAAACCTATGGGAAACCCAAGGAGAAGAAGTCAACCTATGCCATTGAACGTATTGAAAGGGATGTATCAATTTGGTGGGCGTATGGAAAGAGGCACAGAAGAATTTTTAGTTACAAGTTATCCCGACATGGGAAGAATTGAAAGAGCTTATTAGATTCAAGTATGTGTCGAAAGGGTATTACAAGCCCTACAATGTTAGCCCCAAAAGGCCAAGCTCTCCAAATAAATATGGGTCAATGGGTTGAGCCAATATTCCCCACTCCCAAATTTAATTATGACAGACAAAAGATTGAGAGTAGTAAGGGAATGAAAGTTGGCAACTCAAGAGAGGAAAAATGAGAGGTTGTGTGGAGTGAAGTGAGCGTGTTGCCACAAACCCAATCTAATTCTTTTCTTTGTTCTTTCTTTATCATGATTCTTTTATAGGTACAAACATGGAAAAATGAAGTAACAAAAGTTCCCACCCCGAAGCCTACACTTAAAGAATTATTAGACAAGTTAATCTCCACGGTCAAGCAATGGTTCGAACAAGAAGACATGAAAGTGGAGACTTCAAAACAAGGTGAAGAAGATTCTTCTAGTTAGCTTCAAGGTAAAATAGCTAAACTTGACACTTTAACATTCTCTAATGAACCTTCAGATGATTATGTATAATTTGAGAATGTGGATACACTAGCTGATCCTATTGATGACCGAGTTGACTCTTCTTGTGAGATCACTCCATATTCGCCTAGTGTTAATGCCTATACTCCAAATAATAGTACGTTATCATGTGATGCTTCTATTGATCAACTTGAGCTTGATTATTGTCCATTAATTGAGGATGTGTGTGATATGCTTAATGAGCCTCAAATTAGTGATGTTATTGATAATGTTGATCATTTGAGTAGGAGTGACCCTTTGAGCATATCTTGTGTTGAGTATCCTAATCCTTGTTTTGTTCATAAGGATCAAGTGCTTGAAAACGTACCAAACAATGAAATTTATCTTCTTGTGTGTGAATTCGCATGTGAGGAATCTCTTTCCTTAATTGATCATTCACTCATTAAGTATAATATCTTGTTTGAATTGGATGAAACCACTCCTAGTGAAATGCCTAGTGGTGTGAACTTGGATGATAATGTTGCTCTTAGGGGCTATGATATTTGTGATAACCCACTATTGTTTGAGGATGTTCCTTCCTAAGTTGGAAACCTCTCTTCTATGAAGATGGAACTACGCCTAGGGGCAAGGAACTTGTTGAGGGAGAAAAAGGTGTTTGCTTATTATTTGTCTCTTCCTCTTTGTGTGACCCTCTTCTTGATGGGTTGTGTGGCCCTTTTGTAGTGGATTTTTGTCATGCATTCGGGGACATCAAGGATGAAGTCATTTTATAAAACACATTTCTATACTACCTATTTGCATATGATGACACTCCATCCGATGAGGGTATATTGTATGTGGATAGTAGTGAAAACCGGGCAAGACGAATTATATTGAGTTTCTTCCATGTTGTGTCTATCCATTTAGCCCCGATTTTGGTTCTCTTAGTAATCAAGTACCTATTTTATGGGGTTACATACCTTTTTTTCTTATTATAGATACTTGGTTATATGTTAAGAGTGAGAAACCATGGCATGATGATAGCTTTGTGATTGCTAACCCTAACCCTCATGCCATAAGGATATGTTTTCTTTTGTCAGTCAATATTGTTTTGCTAGGTTCAGATTTGAGGATGGATATTTTTCAAAAAGGGGAAGATGATATGATCATGGCCGACATTTTCTATGGAGACTTGTAACTTGAAGAGATGCTGGGTACGTGGATGAGGGAAAGCCCCTAAAGGGCATTTTAAAGCTTCTCAAGCACCTCAATGATCAAACACGCATGTGGAAGATTGCTTGGAAGCACATGATATCTTGAAAAGGGGAATACAACAATAAAGGAGTCTTTTCTCAACTTGCCAAATAAGGCCCTTATTCATTAAGGGTATTCCTGTAATAGATAGTCTTCTTCCTTTTGCCCCTTAGTATAAATAGGTAGTTTTATTTCATTTTAGGGAGATGAATTTTAATGAAGATAATTAATTAAGTTCATTGGAACTTTTTTCTCTTTCAAAGAGATATTATGTGTCTCGAGTATCCGTGAGAGATAGAGAATAGGAGAGTGTCCTTGTGTAGCCTATTGAACTTATGGAAACGTGGGTTTCTTAGAGGTGATTCCTCAAGGTCATCATAAGAGTGTCGTGTTTGACTCAGATTACTCACTTTTGTTGGTTTCCTTTTTCTTGTGTGTCACTAGTTATCCATCTATCTTTATTTTCGTGTTTGTGTTTTGCTTCTACTTATCAATTTTCATATCAATGTAGATACAGGATAAAATAATAATGAAGGAGGTCAATGTAACACTGGAACAAATACCTATGATGACTACATATGAGACTTCTATCTCGGTCAATCAAGAAAAGAACAAAAATATTTTCTACCTCTACTAAATGTCGCACCACCTCAACCACTTCTCTATGGAACATAGCTCCACTTTTATCCCCAATAGAAGAACTGTAATGACCCGTTTGGTCATTTTCTTGCGTTCTGTCTTTTTCTGTGCTTAGAGCTGTCTGGTAGTTCCCCCAAGTCATTTATGACTTGCTGGGACCAGTAGCTCGGTGCTCTCTCTCACAACTAAATATTCAGGTCATGATGGCATCTACAACCCTCCTGTAGGCAATCCTAACCCTATAGCCTGGAGCTACACGTAGTGGGCTATAAACACTGGAATCATCCAACAAAGAGGAAAAAAGCATAAGCAGAAACAAAATAGAACGAAAGCAGAAGAAATACATACACAACCCAAATCCCAAAACTTGGTGTCAAAGGAATAATGAGATACTATATTGAGTATCCAAAAGATAGAAATACAAAGAAACTCCTACAAAAGTAATACAACACAGGGCCTGCTATGGATAGAATAAAGCTAGCCCAACTCCAAAAAACCACAGTCGGCTTTGACGACAAAGCTCACGGTAATCTCTGCAATCAGCTGTATCTACTCCTAAAATCACGACATCTCCGATAACCCCTACCAGAATATGTACCATGAAAATAGTACAGAAGTGCAACATGAGTTCTAAATAAGGTTCCTAGTTGGCATCAGAGGCCGACTGGACTAAAATAAAATGCAAAAAATAAAAGAGAGAAAGTAAAATAGATCAACGATAGTAGTAAAGCTGTAAGTATAATAGATATGCGAAAAGATAAGATACCAGAAGTATAAATAAATATCTATAGGAAACTAAAACATGATGTATTACAATCCAGAGTGACCAGTATCAAAAAACCAAAAATTGAAGTAAAGGAATGTACCTATGCTCCAGCTAAGCCAAGACCCAACTAACTATAGGAATATACATAGATGCACTATGAGTAAAGGATCGAATAATAGAATAAAACTAAGTGAGGAATAAAAAGTAAACACACAAAACCTACCTAGAGACCATACCACTCTTAAGTACAAACAGAACAATAAAACCCACTGTGACTTCCCCCTTAGGCTCGGTGAGCACAAAAAATACGATGGTAATACACAGGGGTGAAGCAAAGTTAAATAAAGAAGTATCATGTAATGCCAACACCATCCTCTTAATAAGTGCAATTCTCGGGCCTCTGACCAAATAGCACACAACTCAGGGTCTGCGTCCCGGAGGACCGTGCCTCTAATTAAATGTAGGGTTTGTGCCCAATCAGTGCCAAACTCAAGGTTCGCGACCTGGAGGAACGTGCCTCTAATCAAATGTAGGGTCTGTGCACCATCAGTTCCAAACTCAGGGTCCGCCTCGTGGAGGACCATGCCTCTAATCAAAAGTAGGGCCTGTCCCCCATCAGTGCTAAACTCAGGGTCCGCACCCTAAAAGACCATGCCTTTAATCAACTATAGGGTCTTTGCACTATCAATGCCAAACTTAGGGTCCAAACCCCAGAGGACCATGCCTCTAATCAAATGTAGGGACTGTGCACAATTAGTGCAAACTCAGGGTCCACGCCTCAAATAGAATGTAGGTCTATGTACCATAAGTTCTAAACCCAGGGTTCGCGCCTCGAAGGACCAATGCCTCTAATCAAATGTAGGGTCTGTGCGCGATCAGTGCCAAACTCAGGGTCCATGCCTTAAATAGAATGTAGTTCTGTGCACCATAAGTTCCAAACTCAGGGTCCACGCCTCGAAGGATCACGCCTCTAATCAAATATAGGGTCTTTTTTGCATCGTGCCCAACTCAAGGTCTGCAACCCAGAGGATCATGCCTCTAATCAAATATAGGGTCTGTTCCCCATCAGTGCCAAACTCAAGGTTCGTAACTCTAATAAAATATAGGTTCTATTCCCCATCAGTTCCAAACTCAAGGTCTGCGCCCCATAGAAGAGCACCTCTAATCAAATGTAAGGTTTGTGCCCCATTAGTGCCCACCTCGGGCCAAATAATAATACACAAACGCCTTATCACAAATAGTAACAACAATGCTAATAATAATAGAAATGGAAAGTAACCAGAGTCTAAGATCGGCCAAAGTCTGCCATATAAGAGCTCATCTCACCACACTTGTCGCTTGACAACTTAAATAGTTACCAAGATCTGTGGCCCCCACGCGGTGAGGCCATTACCCGGGCATACAACCTTTCACCCTTTATGCCCTTTCACGGGCCACCCAAAATCATTTAAGGATATCAGCAAAAAATAAAATAATCAACCTAAAAA
>JBDJHY010000087.1:10019182-10037753 GCA_039654485.1 Withania somnifera
AAGATGACAGAGTATACCTCTGACTGGAGCACCATCCATCAACTCAAACTTGGCCAGCATTTCTGTTTCAACATGGGTATTTGCCCCAGAACCTGTTGACTCTCGGCGTCTAATCTCTAGATCCATGTTCTTTATCTTAATTCTTACAAGGAGAAAATATATTTTCCCTACGATAACATCTTTCAGATGATACCTGTTATATATTATTATATATAACACACATTAGGTGAGGCATCTATTCTTAACGACCAACAGAGTGCACATAAGCAAACATTAACTAAACAAAGTTGTTCCCCTCGTGCTAAAGCAAGGTCTAACACCAGGAGTTAGTTCTCTTCAGTAAAGATTGCAACACTGTAATAATAGAGAGAGTGAATAGTGTAAAATTCCCAACACAATACTTTAACATTTTACTCACTTGCTTTTGTTGTACTCAAATTCAATATGGAGGCAATCTTCAATGCCGACTTCCATCTGCAAGTTTAAACAATAGAAACCGATAAGCAACCTAGCAGTGCAACTCTCCTCTCTGATACCCATTGTCATCCTCAGATCTAAATGTCTCAATATAATTACCATTTCAACCATTTAGTTACAAGTACCACGCCTGTTAGTCAGACTTTGGGGTCATTTACCCCCCAACCCAGCAAACTGTTTAAATTACTTTTCTTTTCATGTCTCCCTGACCTTGCTATATGTAAATGGAGAAAAAATTAAAAAGGAATATTACCTTAATGCTATTGTTGATTGATGGAGGCGGGCCATAGTTGAGGACCTGATTCAAAGAAGTCACAGACGTAACTCAGCAACTACTCAATATCGATACACTCAACACTCCATGAAACAGATTCAAATTGGAAACTAACTAGAAAGGAAATTGAGATGCAGAAAGTACCAACAGATATCCCAACCCTGCCCCTTCTCCCTAACTTATTTTCTTCTTTTGGTGGTTGCACCAAAATGCCCTAGACTCCTTTTTTCTTAGTGATGAAAGATGAAATAAGAATGCCCTTAATATTCAAGGAAAGAGGTAAAGGCTACTAGACTAGATGATAAAATTCCTTGCTACACTAAATGAGTGATGAGGGTAGGCTATTAAGAGGATGTAAATGTTTGATAAAGATACCAGAACACAAAACTGATTGATAAAGACAGAAACATGTCATTAGGACCATCATCAGGAATGTCGACTATTTAAAATTGGCAAAATATAAAAAGAAGAAAGAGAATGTTACCACGAAGTCTTGATATTCAACTATGAAGGATATACCTAAAGCCAGCACGAAATTTGAGAAAATTACAGTCATTAATCTGGCATAAGATCTATCAAGCTGCTGACGAGACAAATATTTTAGCCAGAACATGCGAACATGGATTAGCAGGAACAGCAAATTAGAAAACTTAAAGGGCACACATGCATGAAACAAATAGAATATTCATTCTTTGGTTCAACTCATCATGATTAAATTTCAGTATACCTCCCTATATTTTAGTCCTATCTTCCATTTAGCTCTTTAAAATTTACTTCACTCCTTTTATCAAGACCTACTAATTAGCTCTATCTTTAATGATGACCAAACAAGACTTTCTTGATTTCCATGCAAAAAAAAGAGGTAGGCGGAGGAAACAAGTAAATGAAAATTAATGCCGAAAGAACATTAACATACACTGATAAGTTCAGTCAATGTTCAAAGTCCAAACATTCTCAGATGCCTAGGATAGACATTGACTAATTTATCCAAGGCATCTGATTTTAGGTGAATACGAGGAAGAAGATTCCTATGCAAGAAAGAAAATTCTGATAAAACTAGCTTATATATAAGAAAATGAAAACATGAGGGAAAGAACCTAGCAGAAAAATGATGCAAAATACACCTCATAATAAACAATCTCTTACTCTTCCACTCTCATTTAACGCATAAAAAGATTTTCTTTGTCATGGTGTCCAGGCCAACTTGCACAAGCGTCAACTAAATCCACCTATTACTTACTACCTCCCACCAACACAGGTACTGGGTAACTCTACCCACCAAGGCTTACACAAATGGAAAAATATTACCTAGTATTTTTTTCCGCCACTTGGGAGCTTTGAACCTGAGACCTCATACTCAGCCACACCCTTGGATGCCAGGAATAGAAAGAAATGTTAAATAGTTCCTCTACTTCTATTCCTTCTTACCTCACTCTATCATCTCCAATTTTCATTACCATCTTCACTCAACAATTTTCTTTTCTTTCTTCATCAATTAGACAATCATACTTTTAAGAAAAAACAGTAACCACATCTGTTTGCACAAACAGTTAACATCCCAGACCATCATGTGGTGTTGAGCAACACCATTCAATTTGCAAATAAACCATTATCCAAAGACCTACATGACACATACCCAATATTCAGGGTAAGCCCCCTATGTAATTTGGCGATGTTTGGTTAAACAGTAGAAAAGATATACTCCCAAAATTTAGCATTGCTAATAGAAAGCTCGATTTCAGGTTTACTTTTGACATAAAGCTTACACATTATGTTATACAATGTTTGGTTCCACTTTTTCTTTTCCGCGTGAGTAATACCTACATAACTTAGGTGAAAATCTATGTAATTTTATGCGGGATAGAATGTGAAATAAGAATGTTTGGATGACCATTACATGGATTAAACTATTAAATAACAAAAATAATACTTCATGTAGTAATCAATAACTTATTTTACTATTAAAGGAATAAAAATGTAGTTTAAAATATATACTACACGATAATTTTTAGGGCAACCAATGTTTAGATCCTCAAAAGTCCCTGCTGCAACCATGTCAATCCGACACAATTTGGGTGAGGGTGAGGGTGAGGGTGAGGGATCCGCACCAGATTTGGTCAACCTAGTTTGATACTTTGTCCCTCCCCATGCAGACAACACCTACTCGGTATCACACGTCCCTTTTTCCTTGAACTTTAACCAGCGAGAACAGCATCCTATCACCCTGCAAAGAAAGTAACATTTTGCAGACTTTGTTTTCCACATCATTCCATAATATTTGGCAACACCTTTGTTCTCCAAAGAACCTACTAAGATCTCATCGCATGTCCTTTCATGGCATTCTATCACTACTTCCACAATGTCAGTACTATAAACTTTCAAAAGAAGGTGCTTCACTTCATCCTAATCCCGATATTCAGCAGATCATTGGACAGATACATCTCTAAACTTACCATTTTACCCCTAATGTATTGAAGAGCCAATACATTCATGGCTGAGTTACTCTGGTTCTAATTATATCTCTCGATATAGATAAGGGAATAACAAAGAAGCAGAAACACGAAAATTGGGAAATCCTGAAAAAGTAAAATTCACTTGTTGGAGAGAGAAGCTTGTTAGAGAGAGATCTGACTTCCACTAGAACCTGTGCTTGCAAAACTCGTTGATGTTTAATCTACCAACTCTGATCACTTTTTGGTCCTTCCATTCAATATCTTCTCTCATCCCTCAAATCATCTGTTGGTATAACTGAGGGATCCATTCAATCTTAGTCATCTAAGATGTAGTCACTAGGTTCGTTCCCAGCTAAAATCCATTTCTTCCAATCTGCTTGTTCACAGTGATCTGATTCGGGTTTACAACTAATCAAGCCAAGTATATGGAAGAGAAATGTAAGTTCAATCATCAAAGTCTCTATTATTTGTAATCTTCAATATGGAAAGCAAAGGTTCTTCTGCCGGCCCGAAAACTGTATGAACAAATAGAAAGAAAGAATTCTTTAAGAAGAATAACCATTGGTGGGAATAGCCTGAGATATGTGAGATTTCAGTATTTTATCTGATGTAGAATATGGAGAACCGTGGGATCTAAGGTCTCAGGTTCAAATCACAACGGAGACAAAAAAAACACTTCTTCTCATATGTTCTACCCTTGGTGTATAGAGTTACCCGGTACCTGGTACTTCTTGTTGGTGGGAGGTGGCAGGTATCCCGTGGATTTAGGCTGCATATGTTTTTGTTAAGATTAAGACGTCTGAATCTGAATGCACTACTGAAAGATTAAGATGTTGTCTTTAGACTTGAACATTGAATGATTAAGTCTGTTGTTTTTTAACATCTGAACGTGCATAACTTATTTATTTGTAAACATAATAAATATGTAATTTAAATATTAATTAATAAAATCTTAGAAAAATATTAACTTAATAAAATAAAATCGTTATTTGATTAAAAAAAAAGTGAAACATCCTATTTGCTAGTGATAAGGGAGATGAGTTGTAATAGTGGTGGCAGTATTAATAGTTGGTGTTTGTATACAGAAATGGTGGTGGTGAGAGTTACGATGGTAGACGTGACTGGTGTTTAGTGACTGTATTTAAGCAGTGATGGTGGTATTGTGATATGTAGTAGGTTGATATTAGTAGTTAGAAGTGTTAATCGTGGTGGCTGAGAAATGTGTGCATGGTGGTTGATAATGTGTTAGGGGTAGTTGGAGACGGTGTTGGTTGTGGTGGCAAAGATGGTTGTCCGTATGAATAGATTGAGGTGATAGTAAAGACTGATAGTGGGGGCGAACAGTGGCGGCACCGGTGAATACAATGGTGGTGGCCGCCAAAGAACATGAAGAGTTAACGATGTACTAGTTATAATTGGCGGTGGTGCTAGTTGTGATAGCGGAGTTGGTTGGTAGCAGATATTGAATAGTGGGTGTTGATAGTGGCAATTAGTGTTGGCGGTAGTGGTGGATATAATTATAATAATAGAGATGGTAGTGGTAGCGACTGAAAGTAGTGGTTGGTAGTGACAATAATTGCCAGTGTTGGTTGTAATGATAAAGGTGGTTGGTGGTAGTGGGTGGTGGTCAATATTGGTGGTGGTAAAGGTGGTAATTGTGGATAGAGTGGTGATGAATATTACCCCACACAATAATACCTCTTAATGGTATTAAGACTTTGTTCCAGATCTTAATGATTAAGACATTCAAACCTATTAAGAGCTTAAATCTTAATAAAAACAAATGCACTTAATGGTCTGAAGCTTGAACCATTCAGATTCATACCTCAATTAAGTGCAAACAAATGAGGCTTTAGTCGAGTTGTGTAAAAGTTAGACCGGACACCACGATTATAAAAAAAAAGAATATGGGAAAAGAATAACCAGACCTTTTCATACTATATCTTCAAAATTTTCAACATATATAGGAGAATTGTCAGAATCATAGTGATCAAGAACGACTTTAGTAATGATACTAGCAATGGGTGAAAACATGGGAGAAAAGAATTTCCAGAATAAAATTATTAAGTTCATGATGATGTAAGGAAATCCAACTAGCTTGAAATCGAGGTAGTTATTATTGTTGTATGGATACAAGGATCTCACAAAGGACTCCCTACAACATAGAAGATGTCAAAAATTTGAACTCCTAGGCAATAAGACTTTTGTAAGTGAATTTGCAAACAGATTGAACTTTGTAGATTCCTAACCTATCTAAAGGAATTAGTCCAGATAACGTTCATACAATTATATTGCCAACTTAGTGTTGTTCTTGACAATAAAAATTTTCTCTTCGCCTATCCCCAAAAGAATGGTTGTTTTTTTTTTGTACTTCGACTATCATTTCATTTGGTAGCACAGTTACCTCCTCGTTACTATCTGTTATGAATGTTTATGTTACTTTTTCTTGGACTATTTTTCCTTAAGTGGAGGGTCTATCAAAAACGGTCTCTCTACCTCTGAGGTAAAGGTAAGGTTTGCGTACACTGCACCCTTCCCAGATCCCATTGTGTAGGAGTATACTTGATATATTGTTGGTATCTCAAAAAATAGAAGGGGGGAGGGGGAGCTGACTAGTATAAGAGTGAAATCATGACTAAGGGCAAGGGGCACAAAAGGGTGGCCCAAACTAATAGGTTGGAGAAAGATAGGTGATAAAGGAGAGGGACAAATGAGAAATTTAAGTAAAACATAGCTGGAGTGCTTTCTTCTTCTGTATTTAATGCCTTTAATTTAGTGGCCATTTATGTTATCGCAAGAATAAGATGGGCATACCCTACTATTCTGATTCGTTAATTGGCTCGAGACAAATTAATGAGGAAAGTTTGTCCAGTTATCACCTTTAGCTTTAGGGAGTACTTCAAAAGTTGTAGTTTGAAGGGTTAAGGAAGGGGATGACAATGTTCACATTCAAAGGCTTGTTTGTATCTTTCCTGTCAAACAAAATACAACAAGATTTTCTATTTTTTTTAGAAAGAATACACGAAGCTTTTCCTCTGAAAATAAATTACATAATTCGACTTCATATCACCTCAGCATACTATGAAGCAGTTTAGGTGCGCAAATTTAGCCCAAACCCATATGAACTACCCAACCTACCCAGTTTGGGCTAGAGTGATTTTGATGATTGGTTGATTTGGGCTAGCCCAAGTTGACCCATCATCAATCAATATCCCAAATAGACCCATCATGATGCCCAATCTTGAACGGTGGAAATGCTTAATTTTAGCTTCTAAGATTCAACTCTAGATTATGATTTTTGCATATGAATAATTATTTAATTTTTTTATTATCGTAGACTACAATAAATATAGCTTACTAAATATATCTAGATTTTAAACTTTTAAATTTATGCTATAAAATATCAATTAAACCGAATAATCAGAGAACCAGTATCCTAAAAGATGAGGACTGAATTGAATACGAAGTGTTAAAAAAAAAGTAGAATTGGAACCAAGGAGAATTAGTTCGGTTCGGTTTTACAGTGTTTCTGCCCACCTCTAAACTCTAGTAGCATTTATTTTCAGTTTTAGCAAAAGCAAAGTTTGGAAAAAAGAAATTGTTTTTGTTTCTTTTGCAAAAATTGTGTTTGGTTTAAAATGTGTTACCACAAAGACATGAAATGTTTTAGAAAGTTTCCTAACTCAATTTTTTTCGAAGTCTACAAAAATTCAAAATTTCCTCATGTAAAAACAACATCATCAAGCAAAAACTTCTAATGCAAAAGCTCAAAATAATTGAGTTCTCAAACATTATTTTTGCATATTAAATTTCTGACGAAATTAAAGTTCATCTTTATGTAATAACTTCAAAATTAGTTGATTGCATGATAAAAATTCTACAGCTATTTTTACGGATTGATGTTATTTACCATATACTTTGACAGTCTAATTTCTCAACCTAATTAGAAATGTTAAGTAATATAAATTTTAATATTTATTTGTTTGTCGTCAACTGTAAAGTTTTTACCAATGCACAGTACAGCTTTTCTTGACGAAAAAGATTGAATTCCCTTTAAGTCATGTAGATTATGAAATGTATATTTTAAAATTATAAAAATGATTAGTCAAGTTGGGCGGGTTGGGCTATGACCCATTGTTTAGCCATCTTAACCGAGCGCATCTTAGCTCATCCCAACTTTGGGCAGGGTTGGGCAATGACCCATTTATAACTTTACCCCATCTTAACCTGCCCAAATTCAGCCCAAATGGCCCAATTTCCACCTTAGCGACCTGCATAAATTGAAAAACAAAGCGATCCATGATCCATATGGACCACGATTTCACTAGAAAATAATTGGCAATCAGCTAGCTACCAACTTCCCTTTTTATTTTATGATTTTTCTTTTGTGTTTTTCTTTCTTTTTTTTTTTAGAGAGAGAGAAAACCCTATCACGTTACGAATGATGATTAATATGTCATAAATGGTATAATCTGCTTTATTATGTCATACGGATCATCCAACAAGTCAACACTTTTCTTTTATAATAACAAGAAAGAAAATGCAACTTCAGATATCTAAAAAACCCTACAATCTGTTTTGATAACCATTAAGTGTAGCTTCAATTAAATTAATAATTCTCATAAAAAATAAATCCAAAATGGGAAACTGGGGCAAATAAAACAAGAAGTTCTGATGCCCAAACCTTGGCGTTATCATCACTAGTCTAAATTCATATCTATATACAGTAATAAATAAATCTAGGGAAAAGGGCCAAATTTACCTCCCTGTTTTGGAAAATTGATCAACTTTACCCTTCGTCAAACTTTCGGGCTAAATATACCCTCACTATCATTAAACTTCTCACTTATGCCTCTCCTTGGAGGAAATCTCCAAATCAAATAAAACTACCATTTTCTTTAAAATTACCTGTTGACCAAAAATCCGAACTGCCCCAACCTGTTTTCTAACTTAAACTTATATATAAACTTATTTGATAGAACTTTGCAATTATTTTTTTTTTATGACTGTGGTGCCCGGGTCAGCTTTCGCGCACCTCGAGTAAATGCACGGAATACCTGCCGCCTCTCATCAACAACAGGTACCAAGTAACTCTGTCCACCAATGCTAGAACAGATGAAAAGAAACACCTGGTATTTTTTGTCTCTGCTGGGATTTCAACCTGAGACCTTTGGCCTCATGGTTCTTTAGCACACTTCATTGACCACTAGGCCAAATCAAATAAAATTACCTGTTGACCAAAAACCCGACCAGCCCAAACCCATTTCTAACTTAAACTTATATATAAACTTGTTTGATAGAACTTTGCAATTATAGCAGAGGGGTTGTGAACCATATCTGTTTTAGATCCTTTTAAAATTTCTGTTGCAGCCAGCACTCTAGCAAACCCCTTATACCATTTGACATTGTCCAAGGAATACAACAAATATTTAGGAATAGGTCCTAGCACTGCCGGGGCACATGCAATCGAGAAGTAGGTGCTCTATTGATTCTTGATGCTTTTCTACACAATAACATCTATTGGCGAGAGAAAGAAACCTCTCTTTTGGAGATTATCTTGGGTCGAACAAGCTTCCCACGCTGCAACACAAACAACGCATGCTACTTTGATTGGGGCTTTTGTCTTCCAAATCATCTTCCACAGCCAATTAACTTCCCAAGAATCTGACTGCCTAATCAACATCTTATAACAATTACTAAGAACTTTCTTATCGTTGCTAACTGCCCGTATTAGAAAATCCGTCTTGTTCTGATCAATATGAACTGATTCCAGCTGCTCCAACATCTGACAGAATCCCCTTTATTCCCGGTCTTCAACATTACTTTACCTTATTGGCCGCCTAGGTTATTTCCATCCATTTACTGTTTAAGTTCTTTTGCACATCATTAAATTAATCAGAAAAAGATTATACTAAGGTAAGATTCAGGATCTTGACCAGTTCTTGCAACTACTGGTAGAAAACGGGTTGATGTTATTTGTTTGTATGATTTAAGTTAAAACATGGGTTGGGGCGGGTGGGTTCGGTCAATGGGTAATTTTAAAGAAAACGGATAATTTTATTTGATTTGGGGATTTCCATCCAAGGAGGGGTACAAGTGAGAAATTTAATGATAGTGAGGATTTATTTAGCATGAAAGTTTGACGAAGGGTAAAGTTGGCCAATTTTCCAAAGTAGAAGGGTAAATTTGGCCCTTTTCCCATAAATATATATAGAGGAAACTAACAATTATATTGTCACTTCACCAAAACAAATGAAGAAACATTCAATGAAAAAGTATCATACATATGCTGCAAGGTTCCAAGACAAAAGAAACTTACCTAAGTCGAACATTAACCCCATTATATGTTTCATAGGGCATTTCAACAGTTGAAAACTCAAAAGGATATGTTTTCCTTTCATAAATTTCACCAGGAACATCCAGTTCTCGGACTGCAAAGAGAAATATTAAATCGAGTAAACGAAGCAATACGAGGAAAGAAGACCAGTGATAAAGAAGTGCTATAACAGAAGTTTGAGAACTGTAATTCTAAACGGATGTCAAAGAAGTAGACCGAGTATTTTATATCAAATAACTTGTAACACCTAATAGCATACCCACAAACTGGGGCAGAGCCACCTTGAAGCTGTAGAAAAATAATAGAAATTAATCTGATTCCATATTCTTGGCAATGAAGCAACTAAAATATGGAGAAGCTGCAAAATTTAAAGTTAAATCAACTTGGGTCTACAGCTTATGAGTCAATTTCTAAGACGAGTAAAGTCAGAAGAACCAAGAAACATTAGACTATTCATTTAGGTCCCATGAACAGGAAGGATGGAACTCACAGAAAATCAACGTACTAAAATACCCATATATTCCAAAAACTTAAGATAATCTGACCTGACAGTAGCTCATAAATTCAGAAGCAACATTCAAATTTAAACAAGAAAACCAATATAGCATGTTTTCACAGATTCACCCAGCTAAGAATAAACTTCTCTCTTCCGCTTCCACTTGCATCAAATATGAAATACTTACCAAGGGAGGTGAAGTCGTAAAAGTTTCCCCTGTCAAAGTACATTTCTGGACAAGAAAAATATTGCAACATGAATTAATTCTCCACAGCAGGAATATCGGGAAAATAAATTAGAAAAACACAGATGTACAAAAAGTAGATTACTGCATAGCCAAATAAGGACTAAGAATGAAACAATTATACCAGCAAATAACCATACATCTGAGCTAAAAAATTATCACAAAGCAAACATGAACATACAAGAGAGAAGGTGCAAGGAGAAAAGCTTGCTTTCCTTCTTGGACAAGTCAAGCAGATGTTCAAATTGTTGAATGCAACTTAGCCGTTAAACACTACACACGGAACAATTATACCAGCAACAAACACTTACCTGAACTAAATAGTTGTATCAAACTCAAACCTATAAAATGGAAAGCTAACTCTTCTTTTGCGAAAGTCAAGCAGCTGGTTCCACACACATAATGAAACATTATAACCATGATGACGTGGCAAGGGTAAAATGAGAGGAAAAGGCCAAGCTTATTTATTGAAATATAGGATAGCTGATATAAGCATAGAGACTGAAAACTGCAGTCATTTCTCAGGTTGATTGCAAGCAGCATGCTGCCTATGTAACAGATAAACAGACTTTCACCATAACCTTCACTAAAATGGCCAGTTACACAAAGTGGTTACTTCAGTCTAACCCACCTAGAACACCTCAAGAAAGAAAAAGAAGAAAAATAGGAAGCAGATAATGGAAAGTATTAGGTATATTGATATGTGAAAAAGTTGAAACTAAAAAAGAACATAATTCAATTCGCAATCTGTGCACTTGATTCGAGAAGGACACGAGACAGCAAATTGCATGCGGATAAAAAGTTGTTAAAAGTAGTCACAAGTTAAAGCTCACCTATCTGACCAAGAAGCTCAACTTTGATCCCATTATGTTCAACCTTCTTTCCAGATACTGGTTCTACAGAAATCTGAAGTCATAATGAAACTATATTCTCAAAGAAAGGTCATGAAATAAATAGATATTCTTCTTCTACAAGTAACAAATAAAAGAGTAATATAAGAAGCATAACATCGCTACATGAATAATACCTTTCCAGCGATGTTTTCTTGACTTTGGAAAAGCGGGACCATAACAGTTTGACCATTTTCCTTCTTCAAGGGGACCTAACAGAAAATAGTACAGCAAGCAAGCAGTTAACAAGTCTCCAGTTTAGTTTTGACACTTCTTCAGTTGGGATAGGTTGCACATACTTTTTTTTTCTTTTATATTTTTTATTTTTCTGGATAAAGGAGACAGGTTATATCTATATACATGCACATTTTAGGGCAGTACATCTTGTTTCACAGTACATCTGCTTTACACTAATAGACACATAATTACAGCATCCATCTGATCAGGACTTTGATAATAAACTTCTCTTAAATATTATTGGAGGTGTGTCCCAATAATTTAAAATGTAACATGCTTATTGGTACTACTCCCTCGAAAGAACAACTCTATCTAATTCCTTAACTCTAAGTTACTAAATAAGCTACATTCTTCATCACATAAACATGATACAGCATCTTTTTTGAAACTGATAAATTGAACATGAAACAGTATCTTCTCTCACCTTTTCTCTTTTGGCACAAAGATAAACTGGGTTTATGGTTTAATGATTTTTGAAAACCCTTAAACAGGTAGTATCATGTCCTTATTTTCTGATAATAGTGTTCTTTTTGTTTAGGGGGAACGAATAGGTTTGTCATATAACAATAGTGTACCGAAGTAGATTAAAATGAGATTTCATAGACAGCAAGCAATGAGGTTGAACTTTGATACAGAATTGATGAATTTATATCAAGCGAAAAGACCAATTAGCAGCATATAGGTCATCAAAGAGGGAAAAAATCTCATGGAACAGCAAGCTGCTATTTGCTGAAACGAAGAATATATAGTATCTCAGCTACTTTTTCCCACCCAGGTTGTAAAGTTGATATTGAGCAATGTCTGCTTACTGGCTGTCTTATATCACTAAAGATAAAGTGTTTTTATTAACTTAACTAAAACTCCTGACTAGGTAATAGAATGAAAACCACAAAAATAATAAGCACATTCATGAGCTGAGGCTGCTACAAGTAACTGTAGATTATTTCATCAATCTCGGCCAAGGGCATCATCTTCATTGACAAGTGTATAAACATGATAAGTACTAATATCTAAGAAAAATGAGACTGATAACTTACCTGTTTGCGGGATTTTCCATCGCTGAACGTGATTGAGATGTTGCATGCTGGCTTGAACGCTCCAATTATATAATTCTGCAAGAAGGATGCCCAATCATTTTAAAGAGCAGTAATCAAGGCATATGTCTTACAATTTGGTGTTTTATGCAGTAAGATTGCATACTGATTAAGCTGAACCACACAGATGAATGCAGGGCATATACCACATATAAATGAGCTAATCATTAGCTAATATAATTGAAAGGCCAATTACTCATCACACACAGGTAGTTACGCATCCATATATGTGTCTATTTGTGTGGTGAGATTACACATACACACATGCAAAGCTATGTCGTAGCATAAGAAACAATATGCCAAACAACAATAAGCAATAGGTGAAACTTTACCATGCTATAAGAACTGAATAGTGAACCAAAATCCTATCTTAGAAGAACCTGCAGATGACATAGTTCAAGATTAGTTCTTGCAACATGCAGATAATATGTATCAACCACTTCAAATAGACCAGTATTAATAAAGGATTCATATGTATAGTCAGATTTGTAGTTGAAGGGATATTTCAAATCAAATTAAAAAGTAAGACAATGAAATCATATTGACTAATTCTTGGGTAACCTGAATGTACTTGTAAATTACTTGCATTTGTGGCTTTCAAACTGAATGAAAACCCACAATTTGACGATAGAGATCTCACTTTTAGGCCTTCTTTTCTCTTTATTATTTTTCCGCTTCAATTTTCTTTTAAACAAACCTTCCAGAATTAATCAATAAGATCCAAAAGTGGATCAATATACTCCACAAAAATTTGAAGTCGACTTCGAATCTAAATAGAATTAGAATGCAAATAAACTTGTAAAATCACAAAGAACAGTGAAAAATTGGACTATAGTGATTCTTCATACAGTGGTAGCAGATACAGAATTGAAACCAGTTCAACAAAGGAATTGAAATCCAATTCATAAATTCGCATCCTAAACTAAAATCATAGGAAAAATGAAATAGGGTTTTGACTGATATGTGAAGAGAAAGAGAAAAAGGAAGAGCTTACAAATGGATTTCGCCAGAGGAAGAGGCTTCCGGAGAAAGAGAGGAGAGGAGCAAGTACGCAGCCGAGGTAGAGTGGTCGATCAAAGCCAGATGGCAGCTGTGAGCACCCAACAATGGTTTTGTTTTGACTGTTGCATACGAGCAGGGGTGTTTCAACAAAAATACAAAAACGGAACCAAACTAGAGAAGAAAAAAGAAAGGCCAAAACCAGTTTAAACTAACTTGTACTATTGGGGTGATCAAATTGGGTACGTAAATCTACTAAAAAAAAAAAAATTACGTATGGCTGTTTTATTTTGTTTTAGTACAAATTAACTCGTATTATTTTTCTTCGCGATATAACAATTAATTCGCATCCTTTGATTTTTAAAAGTTATACTAATGTAAATCTTAGACCAAATAACCCTCTTCTCCTCTTCTGAACCCTAACGACTGCCATTCACCACCGTTCATGACTGGACCAGCCACCGATCAGTCGTCACCAAATGCTGTCAGATTTTTTCACTGACGTCAGAAAAGACTTTCCGAACACCTATACCACCCACACTCACCAAAACAACCAATAGTTTTTCTATCGAACCTAAGGATTTGCCTATCGATGTCAAAAAGTTGCATGAAGAATTTATAGTAAAAGTTGATCATAACGCGAAGAAGATAGAAGTATGCAGATCCAATGAAGCCCAATAATACCAACACCACAACATAGGAAATTCAGAGATATAATTCTCATTAAGAGCCCATCATATAACAACGGTTTTCCCAAAGTCAAGTGGATAGAAAAAGAGGTACAAAAGATGAATGACACTAAAGATTTACAATATGCAGTTATTAGTAATGGCCTAAGTTTGAAGATATCAGAATACAGATTCTGAAACAATGCAATATCAAACAAGAATGCCAAATTGGACTAATACGAAATAGACATATATTAATGAGGTTCAGCCTTATGGAAGATTTTGTAAATATGATGGCTAAGACTCTGTACTACATTGTGGCCAATGATGGGGTAGCTTATCAAATGACACCACTAATCTATGATACTAAATTCAAGGTGGAGGAGAAGACCACACAAGTCATGATAGGGATATCATTCCTTGATATGTTTCCCACTTTCTATGTTAAGGAATTCATATTTTCATTAGTTGCTGCTATAGGTAAATCCATACATCTCTATATGGCCACAATAAATAAGACAAGGTCAAACTGTCTATAAGCTAAAAAAAACAAGTGGACCTAGAAGCCAAGGTGATGTAGAGATTGAGACAGTGAATGTTAATTCTAAGGAGTCAAGGGTTGTAAGAATAAAGATTGAGTATGCTCTCCTACTAAAGTACTATATGAGTTATAAGCATCAAGGGCATAATGAATCAGACGTAGGAGTCTACATCCAGAGGTAAGGCAGCATAGATTTGATAAGAAAAGGAAGGTTGAAAATATAAAGAACACATCAAAACAAGCAATCGAGATCAAGAAAGGGCATTAGAGAATGCGAAGACTTGGAACCCAACTAATAGGAGATTTAGACTAGAAAAGGATCTTCGAAGTTTCTAAGTGATACTGTTTTTTCGCTTGGGAAATGCCTTTGAAGAACTGTATGATGAAGTAGAGCAAGAAAAAAAAGTTGACAAATGGGTGAATAATGCAGGAGAAAATGATGTTGATACATGGTGCAGAGATGAGGAATTTATATAGGACAAGGAAAACAACATAAATTACAAAAAATCACAGTTAATCAATGAGACAATAAGCAGTAGCAACCATAACAGTAACAATGAGTCATAGGCTAATGCAAGTCACCAATCTCCAAAAAAAGAAGCAGCAACAAAACATTTATGAAGGCATTGTCAACACTATCAGGAATAAATAAATGCAGATTGTACAAGTTAATGATCAGCAGGATGAAGATAGATATATAGATAATGGAAACAATATAGAGAATCATAGTGAGTAGGATTCAGAGCTTGCAAAGGCAAAGTATCAAGAGCCTCTTTAGATAGACAACTCTTTAGTTCAAGTAGATGAAGAAGCAATGGATGAATCATAAACAGTGGGAAGGCATTCAGCAGAACCATCAAATCCTGTATTGATGTTGGAATAAGAAGGTACACCTAACAAAAAGGTAATAGTGGCCCCAGAAGCAATAAAGACCGGTAAAAAGACTTCTCTTGTTAAGATGCTTCATGAACTGATTTCACGTCAGATAGGTGGAATAGAGGAGCAATGCACAGAGATAGATCATACAGAGTAAAGTATAAAAGATAAGAAAGAAGAGGAAAAAGGACAATAAATCCTCAAGTATTAAAAAATGCAGGTTTATCACCTTAATCAGTATCAAAAAATATTGGAGCCAAAGGAAAAGTGAAGGGTAAACCACTTAGTGTAAATCCTAAGAGGATAAGAAGAACATTGTTAAGTAAAATTAAAAGCAGTATTTGGGATGTGACTTCAGTGAGATCTCAAAATTCATTTCACATAATTCAAATATTGCACAAACAATTATAATTTTTCCAAATTTCTTTAATGGAACCATTTCAAAAACCAAGGAAGATTCACAAGTATAACAAAAGACTGGAATGAAATATACAAATAATAACTAGAATAGAAAGATATGGGTGTTTATTTATAAGAACATTTATATAAGAGTTTTATCTAATTCTGATTAGCAATTGTCACTTTAGTCAACTTTCCAGGAAACTGGTTCCACAATTATATCAAGTATAGTTTATGCTAAGCATGATCCTTAGGAGAGATAGATGTTTTTGGGGAATATATATTCTTTAATTCAGAAAAGAACATGTGAATGTCATGGTTGGTGGGGGGTGACTTAAATGTGATAATGTGTGAAGAGGAAAAAGTTAGGGGATTTCAGTGCAGCCTTAAGAATACGAAGACTTTGTCTATTGTTTGGCATTAATTTTAACGCGAGTCCTTTTATCTCGTGGAATAGGAAGGTAAATAGTGACAGTGTCTTAGAAAGGCTAGACAGGTTGATGATTAATCATGATTTCATAGGACGGGTCTGACATGTTGAAATGGAGCACCTGGTCAGGACTAAGTCTGACCATGCTCTAATGATTTTAAATTTTGGGGCCCAAACTCAACAATACAGCAAGCCATTCAGAACTTTTAGGTTCTGGACGGAGAAAGAAAATTTTAAAGAGGTGGTGAACCAATTGGATTTTCTCAAAATCCCATGACATTCTCATTAGTTTGAAGTAGAAGATAAAGAACACCAAGACAACACTTGCTACCTGGAGTAGAGATATTTTTGGGGACGTCTTCAAATAACTAATTATAAGAGAAGAGATTGTCAAAATGGAGGAGGATTTACTAAGGGAGCAACCTACAACATCAATAAGAACTATTATGCAGAAGGAACAGGCTAAATTGAAGTTATATTTACGCTATGAGGAGGAGTTTTAGAGAAAAAAAGTTGATATTCAATGATTTGCTGAAGGCGATAGAAATACTAGGTTTTTTCATAACCTAGTAAATGGTAGAAGAAAAAGATCGATAGTCGGTAAAATTGTAAAAGAGGATGGGCAATAGGCTGAAGGAAATGAGCAAGTTGCAGAAAAAAATGTGTCCTTTTTTTCAAAAACAATTTACTGGAATCAGCAAAGAGATAAATATGACATTATTGAATATACCAAGTGATACAGATCGATAGAAGCACAGGAAACATAAAAGAGAAAGAAACAAAGAGAAAAGATATGCAGAAATTTATAATAAACTAACCGATTTATGAAAAACAAAGGACTGGCTACCCTCACCTTTCAATGAAACCTATGAACCAATATAAACCCAACAAACAACTAATGGAAACCCGAATTGAATCCACAAATGCAAAACCTTCGGTTGATTGCGATAAAAAAGTTATATTGGAAACTAAGGGAATCTACCATCAATCAGTCACTACGAATACTGTAAACTATGTCTAAAGTTATGGTAGGCTAATAACTAAGCTCTCAAAAGAGTTTCAGTGTTTAATCATCCAAGTCTCCATAAAATAATGCAAGACTACCTATTTATAGTAGTCTAATATTTTAATAAATACAATTAAGCCCAAAAGTGACTCAATCTGACAAAATAGTCCTTCAAGTATTGAAGCTGTCACTTTGACCCCTCAAGTTTGTATCTCATCAACTCAATCCCTTGAACTCTTCCATCGTGTCCAAGCTATCTTCCAAACTTGAGACTACCTTCCTTTGTACCTCGACTACATCTTTGAGTCCCATTTGGTGCCTCAATGTCATCCACAACTTGGATCCCCTCGGTAGCATAATTGGTGCTTTTTGTTCTTATATCATTCTCCCATTCTTGAAAAGGATTCTTCCTCGAGTCCATGCAAACACCTACAACACAAAGCACAACACAAACTACAACTTTCGTCATGGTATGAGGGTTAGAAAAGGGTTAGCATGAATAATTTCGCATCCCACATAAGGACAAATTGACTCAAAATGATCCCCATGATCAAATACAAAAGGAAGTACTTGAACAAATTGGTCTATAAATCATGTTCAAGTCCACAAGATCAAGTAATAACCCCAAATGATAATTATATAATATCGAACAAGTGTTATTTACTATTCACTTCACAAAGCATGCTGACAATCAAACTCATATTAAGATTTTTATAAAGACCAAGTTTTTCAATACCATGAAGGTAATGGTAACCAACATCAGGGTCAAAATGTGAAGGCACAATATGATAGAAAATCAGCAAAAGTCCCATTGGCCCGGTTGTCTCTCCTATACGCATAGGAATCGAACTCACATATATGATGATACGTTCTCGTATCCCCTTCGTGAAAAGGATTCGTCCTCAGATCTAAACCTGAAAACAACAAAGAAGGAACACAAAACCAACAACTCCTTATAACCAATTCTTTTGCCACATCCATACAAACATGATAAAGTATAAGGCATGAGAAACTTGGATATTCTAAGGGTCACGATCAACAGATCTTTATAGTAGGACAATAAAAATCTAGAAGAGTCACATATGGTTTGAAAATAGTAAAAATTGACCATCCACACGGAACTCGAACCTCCATAAAAAACTAACCCCAA
>JBDJHY010000087.1:10078446-10090039 GCA_039654485.1 Withania somnifera
TTTCTTTGAGAATGCCTTGTTATTTTAATTTTCGTAACTTTCGAATTTTGTAGCACACCCAAAATAATGCATGCGAATAAATCCAATGCTCGAAGCTAATACGTTATTCCTATTTGCATGGAATTAATTAGTTTGTCGGTTTCATGTTAGAAAACCAAGAGAATTGTTTTTCTATACCACTCTTAGTATTAAGTAGATCAATATTTCCTTTAGTTTTATTAAAAATAAAAAAATTATAATATTTATTATTTTAAAAAATTAAAACATAATTAATTTTTATGTCTAAATTAAGATATAATTAGTTGTGATTTCTACTTTTATTCTTGATAATAAATGTGATAGTGTAAAACAGAAAGCTATTAATTAGATATGAATAATAAATAAGAGTAATTTAATCGAAGTATATTCTAGTTAATGCTTTCTTAAAGGCATATAAATAAAAAATGCGAGGAGTATTTAAGAATGGAGTGAGTAATAAAATAATACTAAAAGATGCATGCACCCGTGAGGTCCGAGGAAGGACCTGATCACAAAAGTTTACTATACGCAATCTTACTTTATATTTCTGTCAAAGATCACTAAGGCTTGATCTCATGATCACATGACAGTAATTTTATCAGTTATTCCAAAACTCCCCCTCTAATAAACTAATACTAGTCAAATTTAATTTAATTTCAAAGTATTTTTACAAGATTAATTTAGTTAAAAGAAAACAATATAGCTTCGATTCTTCTCATGTTTAAATAAAATTTGATTGAAATATTGATGAAAATTCATCCGGTTTGATTCTTAAAAGCAAAATATGACAGTTAAAATAAAAAATGAACGGAGATAGTAGCACTTGACAGGCATAGACTTTTCCCTTATATTCACTGCCTTTGTTTTGTCCCCTAGCTAGCTAATATGAAAATTCAAATATACCTGCAGCAGCTATGGCGAACGCCCATTGATAAAGAAAGTAGCTGTAGTCAAAAGATTGTGAAGGAAACTCCTTCAAACCAAAGAAATGTTTGCCAATGAAACCATTAGAGGGAGCTCCAAAGGCAAAGGCAAAACCAAAGAGGTAGTAAGATAAGCCACCAGCAGCGGCGTCAAGCACGTTCGTAAGCATTATATTCATGGTGTTCTTGGCCCGGACAGATCCCGCACACAACATGGCAAATCCCAACTGCATAGCGAAAACGAGGTAAGCTGAGAAGAGGAGGTACGTGTTGTCCACCGCGTAGGTGGTGTTAGAGAGGTAGTCTGAGACCGCCGTGAAGCGGCCACAGATGAACTCTGCAGCCGCTGTGGCATTGGCCGAGCTACCGAGATGAGGGAGGAGGTCGGCAGCTGAGCAGGTCAAGGCGGAGGCCATGAGTTGGAGAAATAATGAATTAAAATGGAGAGTGAGGCAAATTAAATGTGAGACGTGTTTATATAGGCGTCGCAAGTTTTTTGTTTCTTCTATACTCTCATAATTTAATAAAAATGACAATTTTTTATTTTTAATAAAGTTTACGAAAATAAAAAGAAAATTAAATTTGTGAGTTAAATTAAAATATTTTAAATATATTAAAATGTTATTTTATTTTTTGGTATTAATTATGTTATATAAAAAGTTTTGATTAAAATTATTAATATATATATTTGAAATAAAATAAAAAGTCAAAAGAATAGTTTTTTTTTGGGTTTAAAAGAAGGAAGTATTTTGTTAGTGATTTTCATTTTTAAGCTTTTGTTTATTTCCTATTTTTTCTTCATAAAGATTTGTTTGTTGCTGGGAGCCTATTACTTCGATGGGGTTGGGTACACACTACTCATGAAACTCAAAAGTCTAACTGTGTCTAGACAAGTTGTCTTAGTTTCTTTGACTTCATATAATTGGGTTAAATTAGTTTGTATGATCATTATCTTAAAAAGTATTAATTGCATGGCAGCAGTAAATTTTTAGAAACGCATATTTAGAAATTTAAATTTAATAGTTAATTAGTATGTTCTCAATTAAATATTTTATTCCTATTTTTTAATTTATTTTTATTTTTCTTGCTATTCTTAATTAATCGAATTTAGTATGATATTGTGTTTGATTATAAATATTTTAAATATGTTTTGATACATATTTAAATAGTCAATTTGCATTTCTTGTGGCTGATTATATCCTCTGATTATATAGCTCTATACTTTGATTTTATTTATTATTCTCTCGTGTTATTTTCGTTAATTAAATCAATACTTTAAATATGTTACTTGTTATATTTAAATAATTAAATTCATCGTTTATGTAGCTAATTGAAATTGTCTTATTTAAGCAGTTTTGTCGTTTTTATTTTGTATTATATCTCTTTATTCTTTATTAATTAAATTAATAAAGTATTATTTTATATATGATTATTTATATATATATTAAGAGGATATACTTAAAGTAATTAAATTGCTTTTAGGCAATTGATAGATATCATCTGATCTTATACGTGTAGTTTAATAAATTACTTTTCATAATTTTTTCTAAAATTTTAATAAGAGTTTTTTTCAAGGTTTATTTTATCAACTTTAAAAATCTTAAAAAAGAATTATGAAATCGAGTTTTGAAAAATTGCTCATATAAGAACTGATGATATCATTCAGGGATATAAAATATAATTTTAATTATTTGAATATATGGTTTACCATAACTAAGTCATATTTTAAAACACTATCGTATTACTGTAATTAATAAAAAATAATGTGAGAGTGAAATAAAATAAAAGTAACGGGACTGCTAAGATATGATCATATAATTTATTATAAAAGAAATATATAAATTTAACTATGTGAGTACATCTCGTAACATATCTAAAATATTTATATTCAAGACAATGCCATATTAAATTCAAATAATGAAGAGTTATATATAAAAATAAAAATAAAAATAAATTTAAAATAAAATAAAATGTTTAACTAAGAACCTACTAATTAAATATTAATTTTAAAACTTAAATTATTTTTTCTAAAAGTTTACTGTTGTCAGATCATTAAATAGGTATGAAAGATATATTTTTGGGAATAATGATCATGGAGTCTAATTTGACAAAGTTGAGTGACTTTTCAAAGACAAAGTAAAATTTGTCTATATGTCACGACCCAAAAATTGTTCATGATGGAACCTGTCCCAAATCCACCTGAACAAGAAAGTCAAACAACAACTATAAGGGTTAATGTGAAAATGGGTAGAGTAAGCGAGAAGATAGAAGGTCTAATACAAATATTGAGTCAATGGAACGAAATTTTAAAATTTAGAGCCGCTATGTACAAGCCACTAAAATATAAAAATACAATATTTGAAGTATATACAATACAAATCTCAAAAGTTTAACCATACAAAAGAGAGTAAAGGAAAAATAGAGATAAAAGGGATCCACGATCCAGCTAATGGATAAAGGAAAAATAGGGATAAAAGGGATCCATGATCAGCTAGTGGAATCTAGCATCTACCTCGTGAAATCTAAGAAGAGCCTCTAGAAATTCTGACAAAGAGAAAGACCAGGGGACTTGGGCTCCATACCTGCACAAAGTGTAGAAAAGAGAAAGGATGAATAAAAGAAAAAATTGTACTTAGTAAGTGTCCTCGACTGATCCTAAATATAAGCGATGACGAGAATCAAATACATTCCAACCAATCTCCTAAACTACAACCTGCACTCAGAAAATACAAACCAACAATAATATCCAGACAGATAATATCAAGTACTCAAGTAAATCATCAAATCATAGTTTTAGATAATCTCAACTAAAGCATATAAGTGACACTAAATCATCAAATATCTCAGCCAATAACATAGATAATTAATGAGTAAAATGAGGAAATCATATGTAATGTAATGTAATGTCAATCAACACGATGCATGTCTATCTTAACGTACACACATGCTTTCAATTCGAACATTCAGGACTCATGGAGGCTAGCTAATCCATGTGACGTCTATTATATCAAGTCACAAGTTGGCAAGACCTGACCCCAAGGGTTCGTCACATCAGTTTAGGCGCCGACAAAGCTTGATACCATAATATATCATATCTATTATGTCCATCTCATAGCTAATTCAATATCATAGTATTTTAGCCAAACTCATCGTACACTATCCATCTCAATAAAAAAATAATGGATTCAACATAGTATAATATGCAAGGATATGATGTTAAAATCAATACCAAATCCCCTTCCACAGGTATTGCCATAAATAAAATATTAAAACAAGACCCAACACGGTATCACGAAAGATAAATATCAATACAAGCCTCCACTCATACATCTTCATCAAGTAATATCAACAAGAAGATAATCTTTCAATAACTTAGTAAGAAAATTAAATTAGGACCTAAGTATAAATCTCATCTCAAAACCATCAACAATATGATTATAATGACCCTCATGGTTATTTTTATAATTTTTTAATAAAATTATCATTTTACCCTTTCTGGCAAATGACTCATATCATATTAATTAGTTTGGGTGGTTGGTTTAACAGCAAGAGCAAAAAGTTAACAGATTTGAAAAAAATTAATTTTAGAGGCATTAAAGTTGAATAGTTGATTTTAGTCAATATTTGGAGTTACGAGTTTCAGAATAAAATTTCATTTAGAATTTGAAATTTGGTTTAGGAAGACCTACATTTTTAGTTTTTAGATTTTTGTGGTGAATTTAAACCATTAGACGAGAAAAGAGGAAGTTAACTCCAAAGTTTGACTTTGGAAAATATCTGAAGTTCGAGTGATCAAATTCAAATTTCATTAATTTTGTTGTCTCCAAAGGGTATTATGGTCTATTCAACCAAGATTGAGGTAGTTAGAGGTTTGATGAGGCTTAATTCTTCTATTAAAATCTGTAGTTTTATAGGTCGGTTGGATACTATCAGAGATTTATTTTGGGATTCTCTTCCATTGTAGCTCCACTGAATAAACTGGCTTAGAAAAATGTATCTTTTCAATAGTTTGATGAGTGTAAGGCGAACTTCTAAAAATATAAGGTTTTGTTGACTTTGACTCTTGTTCTAACCTAGCCCATCGAGGGTGAGATTTTAACCGTATATTATGATGATTCTAGAGTTGAATTGGGTAGAGCGTTGATGTAAAAAGAAAAAGTAATAACGTATGCTTCAAGGTAGTTAAAGACCCATGAAAAGAATTATCTTACCCACGAATCTGATTTGGTAGTTGTGGTATTTATTTGTAGATTATGGCATCACTACTTTTATAGATTTCATTACGAGATGTTCACTGATCATAGAAGTATTCAGTATATCTCAGCCAGAGGGTTGTTAATTTGAGACAAGGGAGATGGATTGAGTTATTGAAGGAGTATGACATGACCATTTTGTACTATCCCGGTAAATTGAATACTGGTGGAAAATACATTAAGTAGGAAATCATCTAATATGGAGAGTCTTGCTTTGATTCAAGTAGAGGAGCGAACATTGACTAAAGATGTTCAGGGTTTAGCCAATAGTCTAATCCATTTGTAAATTTTTAATGATGGTGGAATTCTATCCTTTTTTAGGCTCATTATTTTTTGATGAAACAAATTAAAAAAAGTTAGTTTTAAGATGATAAATTATGTACATATGAGATAAGGCATTGAGAGGTAAAGAAAAATAAGCGATATTTGATTTTGAGGGTATTTGGGGATTAGAGAAAGGATTGTGTACCAAAGATGGGTTACTTGACTGGATTAATTCTATATAAGGCCTATAATTCAAGGTATTCTATGCACCTAGGAAAAGTTAATATATGTAATGATTTGATTTAACATTATTGGTGGTGTTGTATGAAGAATGATATATTAGAATTCATGGTCAAGTGCTTGAATTATCAGCAGGTGCATCAGTAACCTGAGGTTATATCAAAGGATACCCATTCCTTTATAAAAGTGAAAGCGTATTACTTTGGACTTCATAATGGGTTTACCAACAATCGTGGGTGGTTTAGTTTGCTTTACGTATTTTTTTATCGGATGACAAAGTCTGCTTATTTTATTCTGGTTAAGATGAATTATAATGCTGAAAAGTTGGAAGATATCTACCTTAGTTAGATAGTTTATTTGCATCGTGTTTCTGTGTCTTTTATTTTGGATCAAGGTTACCTGTTTATATCACATTTTTACAGCCTTGCAACATGGTTTTAGGGATCACTTAGATATGTATGACTTTTCATCCATAGATAGATAGGAAGACTGAGAGAATGATTTAGGTATAGGAGGACATGCTTTGAGCATACATGATTGATTTTATGAGTTATTGAGATAAATATTTGCCTTTAGTAGAGTTTGCCTACAATAATAATTACCATCCAACATCCCAATGGCGCTATTGTATGGTAGAAGGCATAGAACTCTGATTGGTTGGTTTGATGTTTTTGAGTTCACGTACTTAGATGTAGATTTGATGTGTCTACTATGGAGTAGGTTTGATTCATTCAAAGTAAATGGTTGATACCCCAGAACAGGTAAAATACTTATGCTAATATGAGAGTTCGAGCTTTAAGTTCATGGATGGAGACCTTGTGTTGCTTAAATTATCACTCATAAAGGTTGTGTTAAGGTTTGGGAAGAAGGGAAAGCTAAGCCTAGGTTCATTGGTCTATTTGAGATCTTGGAGAGCATTGGAGAGGTGGCTTATAAGTTATCTTTTCCACCTCGTCTATCTGTTATTCATCCTATTTTCATGTTTCTATACTTCAGAAGTACATTCCTAATGATTTTCATGTAATTCATCTTGATTTCATGACTTTGGATCTGAATTTGACTTATGAAGAAGAGCCTGTATTTATTTTGGACAGGCAGGTTCAAAAGTTTAAGACTAAAGAGGCAATTTCAGTGATGGTTTACTGTAAGCACCATCCAATTTAGAAGGCTACTTAGGATATTGAATCATACATACGTCTTAAATATCCCAAGCTTTTTTATGCTTCAGGTACTTTTTTCTATTATGTATAAGCCAAACATGATTTGTAGTGGTGGGTGATGTAAAGACACTCATGGTCATTTTTATATTTTTTCAAAAAATTACTGTTTTTCCTTCTTGATAGTTGAATCTCTAATATTTAATCAGGTTGTGTGGTTGGTTTATGATCTGGAGCAAAAAATTGAGAGTTTTGAGAAAAATCATTATTTGAAGCTATGAGTTTTGAAATGGAATTTCATCAGTTTTTTCTACTCTAGAATGTAGAATTAGATCTAAAAAGATCTTCATTTGTAGTTTCGGGCTTTTCACGGTGAACTTAGAATGTTAGATGCGACAAGGTGGAAGTTAAGGCCTAAGTTTGACTTTGATTAATGTTTGAAGTTCAAGTTCCCAAATTCAAATTCCATAAATTCCATTATCTCCAGAGGGTTGTTTTCAGTCCAACAGGATATTCAGTTTTGATTTTGGGGTTTCCTGTAATGACCTTAAAGGATATTTTTGACTTTTATCATAAAATTACTATTTTTTCCTTTTTGATAGTTATGTCGGGTCATATTTTATCAGCATATGAGGTTATTTTTGAAAATGAAGAAAAAAATTTAAGTTGTGGGAAATTTTCAGTTTTGGAAGCTTTTATGTTGGAATAGTTGGCTTTCGTCAATATTTGGAGTCTCAAAATAAAATTCTATCAGTTCCATAAGCTTCGAAATGTGGAATTTGATCTAAGAGGACCTTTGGTTTTAGTTATTGGCTTTTCATGGTTATTTTAGCCCCGTTAAACGAGATAATTTGAGTTTTAAGGTTAAATTTTGACTTTTACCAGTATATGATGATCAAACGCTCATATTTAAATTTTATCAACATTATTGGATTTAGGAGGTCTTTATTTGTCTCGGTGAAAGTTCAAAATACTTTTTGAAAATCCCAAAGGCATTTTGTCATTTTAAGCAAAGTTTCCATAATTTATTATTGACCATGTTAGGTAGCGGGTCGAGGAGATCTCAGATTCGCATTGATGGTTATGTTCAGTCCAGAACAACGAATTTAGTAGGATAACATATATGGTTTATATGTACAGTATTCTAAATGCATCCCAAGGATCCATTAGAAAAATTAATATTTTTTCCTTGAGGTTGATGTCAGAGCTACAACTGGTATAGCTCAGATATGTTCATTGTAATCGTGTGTGCTTTATTCATGTTCACATAGCTTAAAGTTTTTGTTCATCATGATCACGTGAAGGGTACTCATGATCACATAGGCTTCTTCCCTGTGGGTCCAAATTTTTTTTCATTGTGATCACGTCCTTCTGGATCGCGATCATGTAGCATTGCCATTGAGTGGACAATGATTAAAAAATACTGTACATGTGTTTTTCCACCATTTTCCATTTTTGGATATTCGAGCTCATATTGGGGTATTTTCAAAGATAGACTTCGAGACAAAACTCTTGAGTAAGATTTTGAATCATTAATTCTACAATACCATTGATTATTTCATGATTGTAATATCAAATTATTGGTGTCAAAGTGTAACATCTGGGGATTTTTTTTTAAAAAAACTTTAATTGGTACATTTTTAGTTTTGAAGGTTAATGTTTACTCTATGTTAAACCAAATTTCATATTTGCGACTCTTAAAAATAGGTAACATGATTTTTAAAGAAAATTCTAAACTACTCATATGCCTCAGTTTTGACTTTTAGGGGGGAGATTTTGGACCCAATTTCAAAAATAACAATGTAGGTATTGTTGTTCATAATTTCTCATGCTTAATTAATATTTGACTATATTTTGTAGATTCAGAGGCTTTGCATAAAGAAAAGGCTTACGCTTGATTTGATTTCTCTGCTTTGAAGGAAGTGAAGGTTCTAGACTCTTTTACAAAGTGTCTTATATGCTTACGTTCTATGTTTTTATAATTAGGAGTAATGAGGAATATTTATGGGTGTTTGTGTGGGTGAAGTGATGAGTTTTTGTCTAGAAAACTAGAGTCATGCATGCAGGGTTAAAATAAAAAAACTAAAAATGCTTATAAAGATTTGATTCATTTATCCTCTATAGAGTTGAAACATTATGTAGACATTGAGATATCTGGATGGGGTTTCATGAACTTGATTAATATTTTATACAATGTTTATCGATGCATGGGGCTTTATTTCAATGAGCTGATGATTTATTTTATGATTTCCCATGTAGGGGTTTATTGATTTATTTACTTTTATTTTTCCATATTCCTTACACTTTTGATATTAGAATTATTGTTAGATTCTAGACTTTGATTTAGTGATGGCAATATTGATGATGTGAATGCAAGGCCGAGGTTCATTCTGGAATTTCTTTGAGATGACAATATTAACTATTTGAAAGCAAGGGGTGAGGCATTACTGTGATATAAGGCTATTGATGTTATGAAAGAAAAGGCCAAGCTTCATTTCGGCACTGCTGTGATATGCATATGTATGGATCAAGTACGACACTAGTACGAGTATTTTGAATTAGCAATTTCATGGCATATCTCACTTATTGATGTTATATTTTTTTTCTATTATTGTCGAATTTATGACCCTGAAATAAGGAAATGCCTCCTGATTATTCTTCTAGATAGTTGAAGACTCATGAGATGAATTACCCCAACACATCACTTAGAGTTAGAAACAGTTGTGTTTGTTTTAAAATTGTATGGCATCACATTTGTGAATGGGGTTCATTGTAAGATGTTCACTAATAATAGAAGCCTTCAGTACATTTTCATCTAGAGAGTCCTTAATTTGAGGTAGCGGTGATGGATTGAGTTTTTGAAAACTATGAATAGATGATGCTCTGAGCAGAAAATCATCTAGTATCAATAGTTTTGATTCGTTATTATGAGTTTGGATAACAACCTGGTTAGCTTATTGATTTTAGATGATTATGGAATTCTTACTTTTATGGAGGCATATTCATCCTTGATGGAGAAGATTAAGGAAAAACAGTTTAAAGATGAGAAGTTGTACATTATTTGAGATAAAGTCTCAATAGGTGAGGCAAAGAAAGTGGTACTTGATCCTGATTATGTTTTGAGGATTACTAGAATAATGTATATGCCAAAGGTAGGTGACTTGAATCATATGATTTTAATGAAGGAACATTGTTCAAGATATTCCATCCATTTAGGGGCAACTAAGATGTGTTGTGACTTTAGCCAGCACATTGGTTCTGCGGTATGGAAAAAAGAAAGTGGAGTTTTTGGTAGATGCATAAATTGTCAAAGGATGAAGTTTGAACATCAGCGACCTAATGACCTTTCTTAAAGCATGCCTATTCTTAGTTGGAAGTGGGAGCGTATTACTATGGATTTTATAATGGGCTTGCCTACCATCGGGGGTGGTTTTAACTCGATTTGAGTGATCACGGAATGAATCACTAAGTATGCTCACTTCATTCTGGTATAAGTGAATTATAATGCTGAGAAGTTGGATGCGATCTACTTAGTCAGATTTCTTGTTTGCATGGTATTATAGTATTATCATTTCTGACTAAGGTTCCTTGTACATTTTGCACTTTTGACAGGCTATAAAACATTGCTTGAGTATTCAATTGGACATGAATACAACTTTTCATTCTTAGATCCATGTCTAGTCTACATAGATAATTCATGTATTAGAGGATATGCCTCAATCCTGTGTTATAGATTTTGGAGGCTGTTTGGATAAACACTTGCCTTTAACAGAGTTTTCCTTTAATAACAGTTAGCATTCTAACATTTAGATGGATTCTCTTGAGTTTTCATGCGGATTTACGATTGGTTGGTTTGATGATTTTGAGGTAAGAGTCCTATATATAGATTTTCTTTGTAATACCATGGACAAGGTTCAACTTATTCAAAGTAGATTGTTGAAAGACTAGAGTAGAAAGAAGAGTTATGCTGATAGAAGGGTTCGATACTTAGAGTTCATGGAGGGTGACCAATTATTACTTAAAGTATCACCTATGAAGGGTGTGATAAGATGTGGGAAGAAGGGAAAGCTTAGCCCTAGGTTCATTGGTCCATTTGAGATTTTAAGGCACGCCAGAGAGGTGGCTTATAATCTGGGCTTACCACCTAGTTTCTTAGTAGTGCCTATTGGTTTTCATATTCCATGCTTCAAAACTATATTTGTGATGATTCTTTTGTGATCCATTTTGAGTCAGTGACTTTTGTAATAACCCTTGAGATAGTTTTCATATTTTTGAAATTCTCTTATACTTAAAGCATTCTTGTAACTGCCCCAACTCGCTTATGACTTAACGGGATCGATAGGTTGGATCGCTGATAGTTGTTATGGTTTAATTCCTTTGCAAGTATTTCTTTTTTAGGACTTACTTAGTTCATATGATATTGAATGTTATTCTCATTGCTTCCGTTGAGTCTGGAACATCGATTACATAAAAATTTCACATATGGAGTGTTAGAATTGGACCTATTTTCCATTCCATGTGTGTTTTGAAAATATTCCAAAATCTATCAAGGATTGATCCATAAGGACAGATTTATCAGCCAATGGACTGATAAATTGGTGGTTGATAAATCGACCAAAAATGAACGATTTATCGGCTAGTTCGTGGTTTTATACATAGTTGCCTCCTCCGCTTTTTTGCTTATTTTCTTTCAATTTCAAGGCTTTTTCCTTGAGTTTTCAGTGTGAATGAAGGGTTA
>JBDJHY010000087.1:10090139-10102450 GCA_039654485.1 Withania somnifera
GACTATGTTCTCTTCCTACTTTCCTTGATTCTTATTTTTTATGTTATATTTCACATATATTGTTGCAAGGATGTGGGGTATGTTCTCCTTCATTACCTGAGATCCTGTTATGTGATTGGCTAGCACTATCTGTCCATGTGACAATTGTTTTATACTTGAGTTGCTAGTTTTCCTGTACTATCCTATTTGTTGTTGTGACCTTTCTTCTTGTACTCTGTTATTTACTGCTTTTATTACTGTTATGTTCTCAGTGGACCCTCGAAGCCTACTGAGAACTGGTTTCTTCGGCGACTTGTACTCATACTACACTTGCACTTGTGCAGATCCGAGTACAGGTTCCCGTTCGTGATACACAGATCGTTGTTCGTTCAAATTACATTTACCTCGGAGATTCAGAGTGAGCTTGGCGTCCAGCTTGATCCTGCTTCTCTTCATATTTATGCTTGTTTGATCTCCATTGTATTTCGTAGATATTTTTAGACTATATTTATTTCAGTTTTTATGACTCTGTACTTAGCAGTTCGTTTGACACTAATACCGAATTTTGGGTGGTTATTCTTTTCTTAATTAATTCTGTAAAACTATTATTTTATTTGACTTTTGATATTTTTCTACATTTAATGTAGTAGTCCTCTGCTTTGGCTACAGACTACGGGGTTTGGTTCTCCTACTGGTGGTATAGTAGGTTCCATAATGATTTGCGAAATCGGGTCGTGACAGACTCCTACCATGAACCTTGTCGATCTGATGCCAATATGTAGGCGAACTGAGGAGGGACATATAGTGGAGTAGTAGGTATACGGGAAACTCCTTCCATGGGTCCGTCCTTTCGGACCTAAGGGTATCGGAGCTCACTTATCATGAAGTTAGTGTTAGCTATCTAAAAATGAAGGAGCATCAGATAGAATGGAACAAGTTCGGATGTTCTATTATGATGGATATGTGAACACTAAGAATGGAAAAGATGATCATCAATGTGCTAGACAATTCTCCAAAAGTAAGCTTGTTTCTTGAATCCATTGATGCAAGTGACTCGTTTACTAATGCAACCGATTTGACAGAACAACAATGAAAATTGGACCAGAAAATATTATTCAAGTTGTTGCAGGTAATGCAACTAAAAATGTCAAAGTATGTGATATGATATATATTGGACTCCCTATGCAGTCAATTATGTGATTTTTTTATTTTCAGGGACATTTTCAAGGAAAATCCTTCAAAGATGTTTTCTCTAAGGTAGTTAATATGCATTGGAACATTGTTCAAAGACCTTTATTGTTGAATATGATAAGGAGATTCACCAAACAAAAAAACTTGGTGAAACATGAAAAAACTAGATTTGCTATGACTTCTTGACCTTACAAAGGATGTTTAAACAAAAGAGCAATTTGAGAACCTTGTTTACTTCAGAAAGATGAAATAAAAGTAGATTGCCAAAAGAATTGCAGGAAAAGTTGCATAATGCTTTCATATGCCTTCTAAAACAATGTTTTTATGTTCTTAAAATCTATGATCCTTTGGTTACAGTTCTTCGGTTAGTGGATGGTGCAGCAAAACCATCAATTGGTTTCATATATAAAGCAATGAATAAAGCCATGGGGGCTATTAGGAAACTTACTAATAAGAATAAATATGCAAAGGTTTTTGAGATTATTGATAGAAGATTAAAAGGATCAATTCCATTAACAATTGCATGCAAATGATAATGTTTTGAACCTATCACTCTTTTATAAATGTGATGATTTACTAAATAAGGATATATGGGAGAGTTCCATAAGTGCATTAGTAAGTTGTGGTTGATAAAGATATATTAGATAAATTAACAGATCAGTTTAGTATTTATCTCATTGCTAATAGACTTTTTTAATTACCAACAACCATAAGACAAAGAGACAAAAGGTCACCAGGTATAAACTTTAAAGCTAGTTTTGATAAACTTGATAAAAATATACATTGCTACTTTATTGTTATCCTAAAATGATATACTCTCAGGCTGACTATGTTGCCAATGTCTTACTAATTTTCTGCTTTAATAATTGAATTGTGGAGGCTTTATAGTTCAGAAGCACCAGAGGTACAAAAATTCATCATCAGAGTTTTAGGACTTACTTGTAGCTCATCTAGGTGCGAGAGAAACTAGAATGTGTTTGAACATGTAAGGTTTAGAGGAAAACTTTAGTATATTGAGATATAATACATCTTAAATATCTCAACTCCTACAAACTACCTATCAATATTTATAAGCAAATTCATTTCAAGAAGAAGAATAGACTAACCCTAAAGCACATCAATGACCTAGTGTCCAAAAAATACAATAAAACATTGAGGCATCGTTATAGCGCTCACAATGAAATTGATCCAACTAGCTTGGACAATATAGATGATGCCAATGAATGGCTAGCTGGAGTTAAGAATGATGGGGATGAAGTAATTTTTAGGGAGATTCTAATTTCAATTGAGGTGCAGCGTCGTCGAGGCAAGCAGAGTTGGAGAGCACCATTATGTTAATTATGCTTCAATATCACTTCACACGTTCGCTCAAAGTATGAAACGAGGTCTTATCGTTTTTTTTTTTTTTGCTTCACGCTTTTCTGAATACTGAGCAATAGATGGAGGGCATGGCTGAGGGGTAACCAGGTAGGGGCAGGAAAGAAGATATGGGTCTGAGCGGAAGCTGGGGGTGGATCACGTGACAGGGTGGTAGGTCAAGGCCTAAGGGTCATGGATTGATAACCTATGGTGTATGGATGGATTAGGCAGAGGAAAGGGTGAAATTGAAAGATTAGAAAACACTTTCCTTCGTAAAAAATACACCTTAAATGTTCCCTCAAATTTCATATTTACCATTATTTTGCCATAATCTTATAGATCAAATACGGGTAAAAGCTCAAATTATTTACGTTTGGTGTCCCCCAAAGTGGTTGGTCTTAAATTTTTCCCCATAATTTTTTTTAATAAAATTGGCCTCCATCAGGGATGGTCTTGAATTTTTAGCTATGCTTACCCATAAGGAAGACGTTTTAACTCTTACCCATAAAACAGACATTTATGAGACTTCAAGACAATGAACCTTGCACAAATGTCATGAACGTCTGCCTTATGAGCAAAAGTTAGAACTAAGATATCTTGCCCATAAGGCAACATTCTAACTATTGGCCATAAGGCTCAGGACAATTGTGCAGGTTCATTGTCTTAAAATGTCTTGTACATCTGCCCTATAGGCAAAAGTTAAAATGTCTGCCTTTATGTGCAAGACTTGTTAAGCATGGCCAAAAAATCAAGATCGCCCTTTATGGAGGTTATTTTTGTAAGACTTTTTTTTATGAAAAACAGAATACCAAGATCAACCCATTTTAGGATCACATTTGAACTTAACCCATTCCCAACTCGTTAAAATATGTGCGAGTAAATAAATGTGAACTCATTTTGCCAGTATTAGTTGGTGCTTGTAATGCAAGGGACAACCTGCAGTTTATTATTGAATCAAAGGTCCAAAACAAGCAAAAGGCACATGGCCCCTCCATGAATAAGTAGTCATTTGGAATCCAAAATTTAATTTATAGATTCATTTTCTTATAAATTACTGGTTTAGAAAGTGATCATGGTGACGTTAAGAGAGTCAGACCTCTTAAAAAAACCAAGAAGATTATGACATAAACAAGGTCTCTGTCTCTCTAAGTCACAACATCAGAAGTAGATTCTGGAAAATTTTCAAGTATTAAACTACCCATGGAAGTCCAAAGAGCTGATGTTAACCCTTAAAATACAATACCGTAATAAAAGAAGAGAGCAGTTGAACTAGCACTTTTGAGTCAGCAGATATTGTCTCTTACACTACATCAAAGGAGATACGTTAAATGGCAAAAAGAAAAAAAATAATAAGAAAATATAAACTAGAGGCAAAAATATTTTTCACTTAAGGTGCTTTGCTTGATTGCTAAAGGTCAAAGAGTAAAAACAGAAGATGAAAATAACAATATCTACGCGCACTCCGTATTTACCCTTGAAACAAAATACATTTGGCCTTACAGGTTACAAGTTAAATTGACAAATTGTATCAGTTAATCATCGTTAACTGATCAAGGTCTATCTATATACGCAGGATGTGTGTTGCGTTAATTAACTTGTTACGAATATGGAGCGAGAAAAAAGTTTTTTTTTTTTAATGCATACTTCTGTTATTTTGACAACATAAATTTACTATCCCTTAGATCCTATTGGACCGTACCACTATTATTCACTTTTGAGATGCCCATTTCTTGTTATAAGATCAACCTGTCAATGTCCATTTTCCAACAGGCAACAACAGATCTGTGGTTTACGAAAAGGACAATGAATCAGAACTGTAGATCTCGAAGTCTCCAGGTTAGTAATAGTGCCATTAACAATTTTCTGAACTTGTACAGCAAATCTCCATGTAATACAAAATTTCAACAACAATTATGCCTACCAGCAGCACAGATCATAAATCACAACTCATTCTTATACGTGCAATGAACCAGAAAGAAATTAAAGGTTATCCAACCCTCAAACGGCTCAGGTCAAGCTTAAAAAGAAGATTTTTCCATAAACTCGATTATTTTTCTTTCAATAAACGATAAGCATCCTATGCTTTACAGGAGTCTTTTAGCCCTATCAAAGAAATTTTATGTCAACAAAAAATACAGAGAACTTTTGGTTTTTACTTTGTATAATGAGATTGAATTAAAGGAAGAGATATGGTCTATAAGATTCATACAGCCGGACCCCAACTAGTTTAAAACTGAGGCAAGGTCGTGGTTAATAATATGTATTGATTCAGTACAACACTGATTGCAATAAACGAGGTTTGTGCAAAAAAGCATATTGGAAGTAATGGATTTTTCTATTAGAAGGAACGGATCAGCTAATGTAAGAGTAGTATTTTAGATCACATTAGAGACAGCACATATAGCCTACAGATTTTCACAGGTGTATATGTGCTATATATTACAGAATAGCTAGCTAGTTATACCACAAAATAGCTGGTTAGTTATACCACATTACAAAACACATTTATAGCCTACTTCTCAAGTGTGGCTTTGTAAACAGCATTCATGCATATTAACACTTGTGATCAAGTGATACATTATAATTGGTTTTTAAACAAGCATATCTATTAAAAGTCTTAACAATTCGAGCAACTTAACATGTGGCTTAAATCACCTTTCTTCGGATAACTCTAGTTCTGTTTAGTAACTTAATTCAACCACACTACTATAACTTTTTGACTCCAAAGCTGCTTGAGGTAAGCTAGTTATACCACATTACAAAACACATTTATAGCCTATTTCTCAAGGGTGGCTTTGTAAACCGCATTCATGCAATTAACACTTGTGATCAAGGGATACATTTTAATTGGTTTTTAAACAAGCATATCATATTAAAAGTCTTTAACAATTCAAGCAACTTAACATGTGGCTTAAATCACCTTTCATCGGATAACTCTAGTTCCGTTGAGTAGCTTAATTCAACCACACTACTGTAACTTTTTGACTCTGAATCTGCTTGAGGTAAGATAATCACAAATTTTTTTTATTATCACAGCTAAGATAATCATGGAAAGCCCTCTACTAGCCAAACTGTATACATGCAAAAAGCAAAATATTCGTAATCACAACTTTATCTTCTTCCTTTTTTTTTTTTTTTGATAAGTAAGGATTTATTAGAAGAGTACCAGAGGCCCAAATGCTTATCCATCAAATCTAAAGTGCTGCCACTAACACCAAAAGTACATATTTTTAATGCACTTATCTTTTACTCTAGCAATCTGCAACTTCTTCCCGTCAAAGCATGCCTTGTTTCTTTCCATCCATAAGATCCACCTTATGCAATTGGGAATGGTTCTCCAAACTGGCTTGCTGACCTCTTGTGATTGTCACACTTCCAACAAGCTACTAATTTTCTCTATTAACACCAAAGATATGTCCATTATACTAATCACACTTTACCTTTGAGGAAACATTTCTTAAATCTATGGGAAAGGGCATTTCTTGTGTGATAGCACAAGACAAGCACACTTGATGTTATGAGGTAAGTGTTTATATCTAATGGGAGACAATGTTATCATCCTTTGGGACTTGAGTCCCACATCAGTTACATGGGAAGTTGATGTGGGGCTTATGCAGCCTTGGACTCTCCCACCACTATAGCTAGCTTTTGAGGTATGGATCTCCCTGGGTTGTATCAGACAATACCAAACAACCAAATTATCTCAGCTTGAGATGAGAAGCAGCATCAAAGCTGGCATATGGAATCATCCTCTTGAGGAACACAAATCACAAGACCATATGAAAATTGATCTATTGACTGAAAAAAGACCTGGGCTTACAAAATTAAATATGATTGAGACATTGTAAAACTAAGAAGGTTTTAACAACCTTAGGATCCAAGAAGCCAAAACAATACTTACAACAAGCTTTGCAGTCAGCACGCTAGATGCAAGGATGAAACACTGAAGCTACAATCAAAGAACCTCTAATATACTCAAATTCAAAGAGGCCACCATATTCAAAAAAAGATGCTTAGTCATGCAAACAAGTTTACTGATACCATTAAAATTCCAGTAAGAGGTTGTTGATCCACATTTTAGTTTCAGTAAAAGGAATATCCTAGAAAAAACATACAGAAATCACACAAAATGAACAGGATATCACTAGGAAAAGAAATGAAAGACCTAGACATTCAATGAATAAAGGGCATCCCGGTGCAAAATGCATTCCGTGTATTGCAACCCAAATTTGAAAACCACATTATTAATTGGAAAAGTGAAAGTGAAATACGTATTGATATGTGAAACACTTCCCCGTTGAGTACAAGAGCCATAGAGCCACTCTGAACAGTAAAAAATAAAGAACTACAGAAGAAGCCTGTCCTCTGCCTTTGTGAACTAATATTCACTTTTTCTCCTTTCAAAAACAGAAGTGCACCAGGACACACTCTAACAAGATTGGACCAAGGTAAAACTAAACAATAAGATAAGTAAATTGCATTGCACACAGGACTGTAGTTCTTTCAATAGACATGCAAAAAAGATCAACATGCCACAAGAAAGTGATAAGGCCATTAAAATAAGAACTCATGACTTGCATAGGTGCATGAGAAAGTGTTACATTAAAAGTATCATGAAGATGGTTTATCTGAAAGATACTTTCTCTAGCCTGATGATTGCAGCTATACAGCAACAATCATCAATATCTACTTTTACAATCAAGACTAGACAAGAATTTAGAACCTGAATTATATAAGATAAGAGGATTTCAGGAGATTATCAAGGTACCAGGAATAGACACAAAGGATAATTTGAAGTTTTAGATGTTTAATTCATAGGTGCACAAGATATAAGTTGGGATTTCCAAGAAACTTGTATGCAGGAGTGGAGCTAGGAAATTATGTATGCAATAAGATTCATTTGAGTTGATCTGCTTCATCTGCATAAAATGAAAGCATCCACATACAAATAAGCTTACTCGCACTTTTCCTTGACATACATAGGATTTTGTGAGAATTTTGTCGTACTTTTTAACTATATAATAATTCTGTCTCTTTCTTCTTTTTAATTAAGATTTTTCTAATTGGATGACAGTGTAAAACATTTTTAGTTGATAGGGACAAACCCAGAAGCAATTAACCTGCTTTTGCTACATTGCAAAAGCATTTTATTTTATTTTTTTGTTTTCTCATTGATTTGTTTAAAGTTTCAGAAAATTTATTTGTTTTTACTGTAGTAGCTCTATGAATTGGGCTCTATGAATTGGGACCCCAAATTTAAGGTGTCGCTGCTTGTATACTTTATAGGCACGATAAATGGTAGGAATTAGTTGTAGAGCTTTTCTATTCTCAATTGTCTTGAACATTCTGTATTTAAGGTGACAGGATATGACTCTATAAACTTAATATTGACATTATCAAATCAGATCTTTTTTCCTGTACTGGTCATTTATGAAGTTATTTTAGGAAGTTTATAGGATAGTTATACCAGATAAAACTAGCCATCACTCACTGAAGTAGCATTTCAATCATTTCAATCTCTCCTAAAAGATCGAGGGATCTTTTGAAAATCATTGTTTCTGTTCGGCATCATACCTGTAGTTCATCTTTAAGGAGTAAAAATGTTTCCCAGAGAAATTAGTGCACTTTTAGCCTGAATCTGGGAAAATGTTCTACTACAGAGTACACAGAGAAAATCATAGCTTAATAAATGGCTAAATTTCCAATAAATTGCAATCGAAGATATTATGAGCATCTGTGGAATCTTAACTTTGAGAGGAAACAAAAGAAAACCTAGATAATATTTATAGTTGTCTAACAGCAGAAAGATTCTATCAGATGTAGAATTATTCCAATTACTCAAGCGGAATTATCATTCAGCCACAAAGAAGACCTTGTAGTTATTAGCCCGATAGGATAACCTAGACTCTTCCCCTCCCCAAAAAGGGCCCAGCCTGTGGGGGAAAAAGAAGATAAAGAGAAATAAACAAATAAAAAAAAAAAGGAAGAAAGGAGGCACAGATTTTTCTAACTTCTCACTTATCTTCCGACTTAAGTTGTCCCCCGAGTAAAATAAGTCCCACCATTGAAAAAGCAGACAAAATGGTCGATGAATAGGACATCACAAGCAGAGATCCTCGCAGGGACTGCAACAAAAAAACTATTGTCATAAATACCAACACAAAGAAATCTTAACTAAAAAGGTGGATTTCTAGCATGTTACCTTTGCAAGCAATAAAGCATTGTCATTTGCATACTGTAATGAGCTCTCCTGTATGCTCTCTACGCCTTGACTCAATTCCCAAGAAAGAAAACTGTATTTCAAATGGAAGAGATGGAACTTTTATTAAACTTGAATGGTAGTTATAGAGGCTTACAGTTCAAAAGAACCAATTACCTAAAGATAAATGCAATGGCAGCTCCAGCATAGGCTTTTCCAGAGGTCAATTCAACCTGGAGATCCCCAAACTGAAGCAAAATACTTTTAGGATAAAATGCATTGACCACATCTTGGAAAGAAATAATCCTTAAATCAATTAATACCTTGAATATCTTGGTTTGCTTTTTAAATTCTTCACCATCACCAACCCCAGATACTGGACTTGCAGACAACAACTTTCCAGTCTTTATCATAACTTTAGCAATCTATAGTGATCAAGTACCAAAGCTTAAGAGCAAAGAAATAATTTGTGACATCAAATAGGGTACTTTTGAAGAATAAATTATGCCTGACAACAATTCTCAGTTACTTCACCCAGATGACTTGAATAAGGTTAATGTGGGTAAAACCATAGGAATGAGCCGCGCATATACCTTTAGTCGTCGTTCTTGTCCCACAAATCTTTTAACCATTAAAAACTACATACCTACTTAAAATTGAATCCAAAGAAGACCAATTGCAATTTATTTTAGCATCATGCATCAGATCTCAAAGCCAATGTACACCAAACCTACCAACCTAATCCACATGGGATACTACTTAGTATGCTTGTCAAACCTAGTCGTCCAAGATCACAAGGTGAGGTGGAAATGAGACTTTTAGTTCAGAATCTTTCAGCTACTGAGTACTTCTATTCCTCCATGTCTAATGATATGACCCTGGATAATCCGGACAAAATACATTGTGGATGATCTCGAAGTGTCAACCATACCATTGACTCGCTCCAAGTCTGTGAACGTCCAGGGAACGCATACTAGGGAACGTCATGAATCTTCAACAATTTTCAAGATAAAATGTTGGGATTCAGCTCTTTCTGGTCAACTTTGGGCAGAAAGATGGTTTGGATATTTGGCACTTGAATCAGTAGGATCGAGTGAAGGTATAGTTTTCCTTTAGGATAGACGTTTATGGAATGCACATGAGCTTCTGAAAGGTTCTTTCTCTCTTTCACACATTTCCCCTAAATTTTTCTTGTGTTATATCCAGAGTCTATGCCTCAACTGTAGAGTTGAACGGAAATGTTTAAGGTTGAAACTCACTGCGGCTCAGGGAATGTTCAGAGGTCCTTGGACTATCTATGATGACTTTAATATCACTAGACTCATCTCTGAGAGGCTTTCTAGCTACATTTCATCTAGTATGACGGAGTTCTCGGAATTTATAGAGGACTTGGAACTTGGAAGTTGGAACTCAACAATCCTCCCCTAATTTGTGGTTTATATACTTGGTCTTCTAGCACATATTCAATGGAGACATCTAGAATTGCCAGTTTTTTGGTTTCCATGGATGATTGTTTTGGCTTCATCAAGCAATCGCTACCCCCAAAGGTTATGTCTGATCACCCTCCCCCTTCTACTACAATGCAATCAATGGAGTCACTGGAACAACTCTTATCAGTTAGTGGAACAACTCGTATCAGAGGGTTTCTTGGAACTTATCAGTTAGTGGTAGGTTTGTTTTGATGTGCAAGGCAGTCCAGATTTCATCTTCACATCAAAATTGGAACTTCTGAAGTGCAAGTTAAAAGAATGGAATAAGCATTCCTTCAGGCACCTTCACACCCGTAAATCTGATGTTCTCTCTGGAATTTTGGTTTTAGATAAACTGACTGAAATAGAGTCCTTTTTTATGACGAATTATTTAAATGCTGGTTACAACTGGATCTTATTGCTAAACAAGAGATATCTTGGAGACGAAAATCTACGACTTTATGGCAACAATAAGGAGATAACTACACTAGTCTTTCCATGAAGTGGCAAATGCATAACGCAGATTCAATCTCATCCAATCTGGTTATCACCGAAGAAGCTATCACAAAAGAGGGGACAATTATCAATGAAATAATTTTGTATTATTCCACCATTTACAGTGAACAAAGGCCTTCTTGGTCCCATGCTAATATTCAGTTTATTTCCGAAGAGGACAACGTTACCTCCAATGTTCCTTTCTGTAGGAGGAAGTATTTGGTCTGATCAAAGATCCTATGTGGGAAAAAACTCCTGGATCAGATGACTTCACTACGGGATTCTTTCATTGCTCATATCCCAAAAAAAAAAGTGGAACTAAGGAAGTGATGAATTTAGGCCCATCACTCTTGTGGGTAGCTTTTACAAGATTTTGTCGGAAGTACAAGAGGGGAGATCAAAGGTCATTGAAAAACTTGGCTCTACTCATCAGTAAGCCTTCATTAAAGGTAAAAAAATTATTTACGCCCCACTCATAGCTAATGAACGTTAGGACTCCAAGGTAAAGCAAAGAAGGCCAGGTTTACCTTTTTTTCTTTTTCGAAATGGTAACAAGCTTGTATTGATTCACAAAAAGGGCTGTTAAGCCATAACTACAGGGAGGATAAAGCATAGACTCTAGTTAGGAAAAACTGTATACGGATCTAGAACTTGTAATAGAGACTGTGCCTTCTATGTCCTCTTGTGTACACCAAAAACGGAAGAGCAAAATGCAACTAAGTTTCATCTGACGGATTGGATTGATTTTGTTTCCTAACATCTTCAGTTCCTTTCCTTCGAAATAATCCAAAAAATGCAGCTAGGATTGCTCCATCTTCTCTTTTGCTCAGTTATACCCCTGCTTCTGTTCCAACTGGATAGTCCAGTGGATTCATTGGCATTGTCCATTAAGGCCTATCATAGCAAGAAAGTATTCCCAGAGTTGTATGGTCACTCTACAGTGCATAAACAGATGTGTATTTGTTTCTGCAGCTCTCCCACATAGTGAGCATATTGAACAAAGTTGCATTCCCCTCCATTGTAACTTGTCCTGTGTCAAGCATTGCTGCCTTGCTACTAATCAGACATAACAGGCCACCTTGTATGGAATATTAGCCTTCCATAGTTGTCTCTATGAACAAGGGGAAAACATTGATTTTCTGTGTATTAGAATGAAGGAGATCATCTCCTTATATAGTTACAAGGAAAGCTATACATGGTAAGAACTATACATGGTAAATATAATGAGAATATTCAAGGCTAATAATAAACAATCTACTGCCTAATATATGACAGTTATATATAGTAAGTATATAGTGTAATTTATGATAATTTACACCACCACCCTCCCCCCCCCCCAAACTGATGGTGGTCAACCAGCAGTTTGCCAATAAACTCATGTCGTTTCTTCATTTGAGACATGGTGAAAAATCCGCCTGTTGATCTCTAGAGAAAACATGAGGAAGAGAAATTAGATCGTCATCAATTTTTTCCGGAACGAAGTGACAGTCAATCTCGGCATGCTTGGTTTGTTCATGAAAAACGTGATTGGTGGGTAAATCAAAAAAAAAAACGTTATTTTTGTTATTAGTATTGTTACCCATATCAAAATAAGTGTGTGGGTAAATTTTGGGGTGATT
>JBDJHY010000087.1:10103302-10119210 GCA_039654485.1 Withania somnifera
GCTTCACTTCGTCCCCCTCCAGGTTGAGGCGCCTCTTTTGCCTATTTTGGGTGTTTATGTTGGTTGTGTTTAGGCCGAGGAACGTTTGTTCTTTAGTCAAGGGTGTTCTATCCACGAAACCCTGAGACATCGAGTCTCCACCAACCGGGGTTCACACTATGTCTGTGACCAACGAGTGGTTGTATGTGCATCAAAGGCCATGTTCTATTTTCCTACAAAGGAAAAACAAAAGAAACACACAAGGAGAAGAAAGAAGCTAAAACCCATACAATTGCTCTGTCCCCAAGGTGGGCGCCAAACTATTCACCGTTATTTTAGTACAATTGAATTTGAAAATGACTCAAGAGCACACGTTACAATTTTAGCTTCGGGTTAGCAACAAAACGATTGAAAGAAAAGCAGGCAAAGTAAAGAACAAACGTATAAAGTAAATGAGTAGGCAAATAGGAGCTAGGAGCGAATTTGGGTGTGCCATCGGGGGACCAATTTTATTAATATATGAGACTTGCGTATCCAAGCTCAGACCGTTACAATGAGAGCTAGCCAAAAACAATAAGGGAGAAGACTAAAGCTTAAGAACCAAACTAGCGGAACTATTACTTGATGAGCAAAAAAAATCAGCACAAGATAATTTCACATGCCACTTACTATGAGACAGTGGTGCCTATTCATAGGATAACTAAGGCTAGCAGCGACCAATCCGGTGATAATATTCTCTGGGCCACCTGTCCTTGAACCATTGAAAGATGTCATTCCTGGTATCGTACATTCGACGCGGCAATGTCGAGTGCTGTCTTGGCTCCTGCATCTTCTGACACACTCTCCTCTTTGTCGGCTCTTTGGATGTTGTCGCTATCTTCACCTGTTCTCGGTCATTCTTCACCTTCTCAAATGCCTTCGTAGTCTTGGTTGCTCATTATCTCAGAAGCCTTCCGCTTCTTCTTGAACACACAACCTATCATGTTGGCTTCATTATCGCGACATCTTTAACCCGAATTTTAATCGTGCTTGGACGAACTAGCCCAATTCATAAGGAGTAATTTGTACCATATATAGTTTCCCTCTAACTGTTTACATTCATGCCTCCTCAAACTCATCCACTCCAAATTAGTACCTGGATGATCAATTTTGAAGATTGTAAGTTCAATCACTAAAACATCCATCGTCAATGTACGGAGATCAACCCCTTCATCATTGGCTCAGAACCACACACGTCCATGAAAAACAAGACAAAAAGGAACAAAAAGGGATGCAGAGAGACCAACCCCCTTTCCTTTGCAGCAGACAAGCAGCAACAACATGAAAAGAAGAGGCATAATTCCTTTTATCAAGTAAACCTAATGTTCACTCCGGTATTCTAACGATTTAGGGAATATATTATTTTAACAATGAGAAGATGCAAGGTAATTCCATAAAGTACCTTCTGTACTTCACCTTCGCCATACTGTCCCATGGACTGGAACCTTCGTCCAGCTGATAACAAGCGCCTTCCAAATGCTAACTAGTAATAAGGATGAAAATCAGGTGGACAAGGAACTCAATTTGCTTATTAAAGGTAAGAAGTAAAGCATCATGGTTGTAGGCTTTTTCTTGCCTGATTTTTGAGAGCCCGTCAATGAGCCAACCAATAGAGGCAGCTTGTCCGCTAAAGCTGTGGATGTTGATGTATCAGCCAGTTCCCATGCTCGGCTTATATTTAACAATGTCTCTCCCACCTCCTCGCCACACTGCAAATGCAAGATCAAAATGGAGAATCTATAGTGTACTTTTCTCAGTGAGTTTTGCTTTATTTTCCTCCTCTATTATTGGTGGCTTAATAGCTTCAAATTTCAAATTTACATAAAGGGAAAAGAGTCAGTTAATTTGAACCAGAGGTCAACATGAGAAAGATTAATAATCAACTTGTTTAAAACTGAAATACAGAACAGATAACCAAAAAATGGAATACAGAAAAAATTCGTGTTAAATGACTAATGGAACTTTTGAAAACATTTGTATTCTTGTCCCGATATCTGAACGCAGACGTTATGAGAAAAACTAGGAGATAATTTTCCTTTGTTCCATCAGCAGCAAATATACCTACTGCACCTTTTACAATGTTCACTGTTAATTACATTGCAAGAGTCTGTGGTTTCTGTTTTTATATTCTGTCGATTAATCCACCCTCAGGTTTACTCCAGTCCTCAGCGGCTTTCATTTTGTTTATTTAACTTTACACAAAGGTTCCTCTTCATAGTTTCTTTATTTTACAAACTTACTAGAAAATGAGGAAGAATTCCAAAAAAAGATGTCAAGGCAGGTGATAATAGAAGCCCTTATCAAGATTCATTTCCTTTTGTCATCTCAGACAGGAGGTTTTGTAGCCATAATCAGCACAACCAATTCATTTAGCATAAAATATCCGACTAACAAGAAACTTGAGTACACAACTAGCTGCATTATATAATATGCTGGTTCCAAAATGTGCGACTCGGATGATTTAAATTCAAAGAACAGATAATAACATCCTAAACAGTGTGAAGTTCGCACCAAGTCATCAAATATTGCTCCCACCGTTTCAATCCAAGTATCTTCTTTCCTTTTTAGTTTGTTCTAAAAAGAATGCCTATTTTTAAATTTGGTAACTCTCTAGTTCTAACATTCTACGTAGCATGTCTGAGACCATTAGATTCAAAGGACATATGGTACATTACTCACATCTTTAGTTTAAAATCACAAAATTCAAAAGTCTTTCTTTTTGTCTTTAAGTCCATATTTAGTCAAACAAAGACACTAAGGGCTCGTTCAGTTGGGGAACAAGTTATCTGCGATTAATTATACCAAAATTATTTATCCTGTGTTGTGAACCAAGCTAAATCTATTGGGCCGATTAAAATGTTGGATAGTTTTATTTGGGATTCAGGCCCAATTAACATCTGAATTGGTTTAAAAAGGATTTGAGGTTAGGCAAAAGGTTTATGCAAATTATATGCTTAGGTGATTCTGTGTTTATTCTTCTGGCATCTCATCCCCTTTTTCAGTCTATCTTCTCATCGCCTTGTAGTACCTATCCCTAGTTACTTTACTTTTAGAGAAAAGACATCAAACCACCGTAAACTTGTACCTAAATGTCGATGTCACACTCAAACTAATCTAATGACCTATTATACACCTAATTATATTCAATGTGATATTATTTCCCCTAGAAGGTGACATGGAAGACAAAGTGTATTCACCTCCCTAAAGGTGCGTGAGAACAAGAAAAAAATGGTGATTACATACTAAGTATTCTTAATCTTCTTCTCTGTAGTAATTGATAATACATTAATTTAGATTTTCTTTCTTATTTATTTCTTTTAATTTGTAGGCCCAAAATAAGTTTTCCCTTTTCTTTCTTCTTTAGATCCTTCACTTCTTATCCAGCCCTTCTTCCATGGAGTTTCTTCACTTTATCCCCTGAAAGCATCTCCGGCAGGGGAATTTTAATAAAGTAATTGGTAGAAGTGGAAAGGATGATGATTTTCATCTCACATTCATCGGAGAATCCAACAGAGAAGACCACCAAGAAAAATAATTAAGGACGACTCCTACTGAACACCTCGAGCTATATATGCATAACATACATGATTCTTTTTTTCAAACTCATCAAAAATACATTGGATCGGAAAAGATGAACTCCTGTTGATGAAGACAAATTCCCATCCCATCGGAGAAGATGCACTCCCATTAGAGAAGATGCTTACTTCCATTAAAAATTCATTATTCTATGCAAAAGAAATTTCATTCTTCTAAAAAAGAAGAAGAATTAAAATATGTGGCAATAAAGGAGAGTTTCTACTGATTTCCCAGCAAGACAATAGCGATTTTAAATTTTAATAGGTTTATTAATGTATAGATATATGATTTATAAAAGGAAAAATTGTGAAATAATAAGAGAATAAAGAAATACAAATATAGTATGCTTTTGATATGGCGCTAACGTGGCATTGAACTGGAGACGCTTCCAACCCAACCATTTCAGCTTCTAAGGTGGAAATAATATCCCATTGAATAATATTAGGTGTGTAATAGCTCATCAAATTAGTTTGAGTGTGACGTTGACATTTAGTTACAAGTTTAGGATGGATTTTGATGTCTTTTCTCCTCCTTTTATGCAATTTCTATCCTAAGTATGCTATTTTGATTGTAATTGCACCTCAAGTTTTATTAATACCAGTTGATAGTTTGGGACTGTTTCATTGAATTTGTGTACTGCTACATTGGTGCTTTCATTGAATTGTCTATCATGATGGACTCTTTGCTCATGCCCCTTAATAAATCTATCCGCACATTCCGCCAATAGTTAGATGTACTCCAACACAAGTCTTATTTAACCTTCACGGACCACTTCACTACCCAGCAAGCTAATTCTCTACTGTTTTGGCCCATTCAACGCCTCTAGTTGTATACAAGATTCGATCTACCTTCCCCATTTTAGTGGTGATAACCGCGCGGCCTGGGTTCTGTATTTTGACAACTTTTTCTCAGAGCATAAATTGTCTTTGGCTTCATTCTATTTTATGGTGAGGCTTTAGAATGGTATCATTGGTTATTTCGCAATAAACAACTCGTCAGTTGGGACCATTTTGTGGACAAATTGCTGATTCGTTTTCGCTCTCGTTTTAGAGATGCACATCGTGAGTTCTTACCGATTCCCAAGCAGCATAAGGTAGTGGAGTATTACTTTTGAGATTGAAGGTAGTCGAGTATTATCAGGCGGCTATTTCGTTGTGGGGCAATTTTACCAACTCATCCTCGTCTCAATACTGGAATTCTTACTCAGACTACAACCACCTGAATTTGGCTCACAAGGTGTTTGGTGAAAAGCCCAATAGAACTCAGAATGTTACAGATGCTGAAACTCTTGTGGTACCTGATAAATATGTATGTCCTCTAACTGAGCAACGCAGTATCTCCATTTCACTTGCATATGTATCTGATTTAGATGCTGGAAATTCTGCGGCGGACCACATGTTCAATAAATGACAAAGAAGTATTGCAATGTGAATTCCTTGAGCAATAACCCAGATGAAAATAGTATTGAGATTGAAACTCTTGAATACATGGAAACACCTCAGGTTGGAAATGTTAAACCAGTATTGATAGCGGAATTGAGACAAGAACCTTCTTCCATTACCGAAGATCCACTGCTTGACGAACTTCCGCAAACAATAGTGCACTCCGATGCTCATGATCCTTATGCTATTGTCCATGAGAGGATATTCTGCAATTATAGGAGTCAAGATGTATGATGATAGCTTCTGTGGAAATGTCACTTTGCAATCCACGGTACCCATTATGGTGTTGGAAGATCAAAAGAATATCGAAGAACTGAAAATTTCAGAAGATAATGAGGCTTTGTTTGGCAAATATCCTCAAAAGGGTACACCTGAATTGTTGGTTTCTTTTGTTGGTCAACAATCTGTAATGTCGGATGTTTGTGCAAGATTTGCTGAAATCAAATATCCATTTGATGGTGCCTTATGGCTTCACATAGTTCCATGTTTGCAGAATTCTCTTGACGAAATTTGTGTGGAATTACAGAAAAGCTGTTGGGTTGATACCGGGCAAGAGTGAAATATCTGAAAAGACAGAAACTGCTTCCGGAAATTGCTGAAACTTACTCCAAGCAGTCACTAGATATTCAGGTCAATAGAGTTATTAAACTCTCATTTGCTATGTTTGGTCTATAAGGGCTGCTTCGTGGTGTATTCTCTTTAATCCTAGTCTGTTTCTCGATCGTGGTGCCTTTCCTTTTGATAATGTGTTAAATCATTTGTTGGTCTCTCTTTGTGTACGATTGTTCAACCTCGGCTGCCACGGCCACATCCAAAACCACCTTTCTCAATTTTACTACTGGATTTCCTTATTGAGAAATCTGTTGAAATAGCAAAGGAATTTGACTTTGATGGACTTGTCATAATTAGTGGGTTTGATTCCAATACAAATGCTCATCTTCTCACTGCAAACTTCAGTATAAAAAGGCAACCTGCAGCAGCTGCCCTTGCTGCCATGTTACAAGTGTGGAAAGTATTCAAATAAGAACTGAGTACAAGGTGAAGCTTCAAGTTGCACACCCTACTGGTTTCACCTTCTATGGTGTCATTGAGACGGTAGAGATTTGGTTGCACGTGATAGATTACATCATGGCTTCGGTAATGCATTAATGCCTATCATCCCCTTGAACAAGTGTGAGGGCAGGTTATAACTGAACTTAATCTGATACAACTGATGAGTTTTACTGGAAATAAAGAAAAATATGGTTGTAATTGATTGATAGAAGTCGCAATACGGAGATTTGGTGGAGAGGGGTCTTCTAAAACTGTTGAAGGTGGATAATTTTAGCTTCGACGGGTTTGAGCGTGTTAAGGAGTATTGTCCATAACACATTTCAAGTGCTCCCGGAGCTTCTTTTGATCCTAGTAGTACTCTTGGTAATATTCTTGGCACCCCGTCGTCTGACACTAATACATATATTTTGGCCTTTTATGTGTCTCATTTGATAGAGAAGGAATTGAGATTAAGGAAGAGTGGGCCGAGAAGGGAATTACAAATTTTGTTACCCATATTTGTGAGTTGCTATTAGAAAGTAGGAAAAATATCCTTCAGATTGTTTCCAGTAATGCCTCTAAGCTCAAAGTCATGATTTATGGAAGTTGGAGTGACATCATTAGTTTCTTTACTCTTTTGACCACATATCAAATTATTAACATCTTCGTCATATAGTCGTGTACAAGGTCATTAATGTTCAGAAGCCAAGTAAGAATGATGAAATCGAGTCCGGAATACTCCAAGATGCCAACCAAATTATGATGTTGCCCCTCAAGATCTACATCTATTTAGCCAAAGAATTTATAATACTCCAATTTACCAGATTATGTGTCCTGACATGAACCTTGAGGACATGGTTCTCTTTGAGAGCAGGAGTATTGTTGTGAACCAATCTTTCGCAGAGAAGACAGTTTTATTTGGGATCCAGGCCTAATTAGCATCTTAGCATCTGAAATGGTTTAAAATCGACTTGAGGCTAGGCAAAAGAGTTATGCGAATTATGTGATTAGGCGATTCTGCGTTTATCATCTCTCATTCTTCTAGCATCTCATCCCTTCTTCAGTCTATATTCTGATCCCCTTCTAGTTCCTATTTCTAGCTACTTTACTTTTATGCAATTTCTATCGTATGTATGCTATTTTGACTGTAATTGTACTTCAAGTTTTATTAATGCTATTGATAGTTTGGGATACTGTTTCATTGAATTTGCGTAGTGCTACATCCTACCTTCAATGTGGAATAAAAATAACACTAAAATCCCGGGATAACTAATTCCGGAATAAGTTATACAGCGATAGAATAAACTTGTCCTAAAATTAATCCCAGGATTACTTTTCCCTTATTTCTGGAGTAAATGAGTAGCTTTGTATAGTACAATTAGCCAAAATCAAACTTCTGATCAAAGATTTATCAACTTTATGGTTGAGATGTTATGTATGCATTGTAAAGAAGTTGCAAGCACATAATTAGTATGGGTCACTAACCTCATCTTTAACTGGACCATTTGAAAGATCAAATGCTGCATCGTTCAGCTACACCATGTTTAAAATTTACGCATCAGCACTAGATTTCGATATTATTTTACAGAATAGTTGGAAGAAGAACTTACATCCAAGCGAAGATCACGAGGAAGCTGAGAAAAATAATCTGCAGGTAGTACAAAACTGTCCTGGAAAAATAAGGAGGTGACTTAATAAATTATTAGCATGAAAATGAACATGGGTGTGGAATGATAGCATGAAAATGAACATGGGTGTGGAATGAATCTTACAGCGACTTGTTGCACGAGACTTTGAGGGTCTGGTTCAACAGATTTGGGAGAATCAGATTCTGTAACAGAAAACGGGACAGCTGTACGACAACCCAATTTGAAGAAATCCTTGCCAAAAGTTGGAAGAGTGGAGATATGATGTGAGCATTTGGCGAAACGAAGATTAGGAGTAGGAGAGAGGCAATAGATAAAGTGTTGATGAAGTGAGAGAGAGGAAGCCATTTGAAGCACAAGAGAAAGAGTGGCAAACTTTTGAAAACTAAAATTAGAAAATTGGGTTGGCCCATATTTGGTAGTGGTATATTTGGTTTCGTGGTTGTCCTTCTGTTTCGCCACTTCGCATCTTCCCTTAACCAATCATATTTCTTGGGTGCATACATTTTGGGGAAAAGGAAAAGGAAATCAAATTGAAAGCTACCATTTCGTTTGAAATTTATTATAAGTTGGTAAAATCACTTATAATTAATTTTTAACTTATGATTATATTTGGTAATTTCATAAATAATATTTTAAAAAAAAAGTTAAAATTGATTTAAATATTTAAAAGTTAGAAGTAAATTATCCTTACTTATCAAAAATAACTTTTAAGTAATTTCTTATATAAAAAATTGACCAAAAAATAACTTATTTAACCCTTTATATTTCTCAAAAATTAAAAATTACCTTTATTTAAAATAAAATTCTAAAAAATAAAAAATTATCCCACCTACACTTTCTACCCACCCTATCGCTGACTCCACCCCACCCCTCCAAACTTTTATTTTTATTTTAAAAAAATTAAACTTTTTTTACCCTCTTTTGATATCCATTCCTAACCAGCCCCTCCCCCCTCCAATTGAATTTAAAAAAAAAATATTTTATCTCACTCCTACCTCGACCGCTACCCCAACTTTTGATCCCCAGTTGACCCCCTCCAAACTAACATTTTTAACAAAAAAGTTAGTTTTTTTCTTTTTTAAATTTTTTTAAAAAAAATATCTACCCCTCCCTTACCCCCACCTATATCCACAACCCTCGCCCTAGACCTCGCGCCCTACCCTCCCCACTCATCCACCACTATATATATCACTCAACTTTTATCTATTCTCATTATTTTTTGTTAGATTTATATAAATGTTTGTAGGAAAATATTTTTTACTTGCGTACCGAACACAAGAAAATAAGTCAGAAACAATTTATTTTCCTAAAACTCTACACCAAACACACTATTCATGTGAATTCTTGTTTTAAAAAAAACTAATATAATTGAAAAACTTTTTCAAATCTCTCATGTTCTTCATTCAAATTATGTTTTAATTTTTTTATATTTAAAATTAACTAAAATATGTTATTTCTATTTAAGTTAAATTAGAATATAAATTAATTTAAATTATCTAAGAAATAAAATTCTTCTTGTAATCAATTTTTAACTATTTTAATAACTTTAAGGGTATTCAAACATTTGACAAAAAATGATTAACAACACTTGTGAGCCAAACAAACAAACAGGTTTTTTCAGCTACAACATTTTTATCCAAACACACAACTGCTTATTTTTAAACAAATTTCAGCACTTTCAATAATTACTTTTTTCAGCAAAGCCAAATGGTCCCTAAGTATAATGGTAAATATTGACCAAAAGATATAGAAGGAAAAATATAGATACCCGAGAAGTTAAGCAGAGGCATCAAATAAGTTTTAAAATTAAATAAAGCGATATAATTTGGTCAAATAGAATTAAATGGAAAATGGTCTAATTAAAATAATTTTGAGGTACATATTAAAATATTAAAAAAATTAATAAAGTTTCCCTCCTATTTAGTAATTTGAAAATGGGCATGCTAGTTGCTAGATAGTTGTTGTGCTACAACAACTTCGGCAAGTGCTTAACTTTCTAAAAGAACTGAGTTGAAAACAGAGTCGGCGAGAAAAATGGTGGTTTTGAAAAAAGGGGGAGGTAGTGATGTTGGTGGTGATGGTAAATAATGAAGTAGTTGTTACGGTCGTGGAAGTGGTGATAGTTGTAGAGAAAGAAGAGGAAGACATGGGGGTAGCGATGGAGAAGGAGGAGGAAGTGGTGGTGGCGGCTGCGGTGATTGCAGAATTGGGGAGGGGGGGGAGGGAAAATTATGTGTAACATCATAAATTTTTTAGTCAAGATGTGAACCATTCTATGTTGGCACTTGACCCAAACTTTGATGAGTTTTTACTTGTACCTAGGTGCTAAAGTCATTTTTTAAGCATAGAAAGAGTGTTGAGATGAATTGAGGTCACAAAAAACCTCTGGCACAAAATTGAGTTGAGAGCTTCTCCATTGATTTAGTTTTCCTATAGATTAATACATGGGTCAACTTCAAACGAACATATCTTTTAAAATATGAGGAGTTATGTGACACATAACCTATCAAATTAAAGGTGTATAAGTTTAGTTTCCAACTCAATAAATTATTTATCAAAACTAGGTTGGAACAAAAAGTTATGATTATTTTTTTTATAAGACGCAGTGCAACAGATGTAGCGATATGCGGTCGCATCTCAAGATCCATTGATCGTATATCAATCAACAAAATAGGCCAATGGATATTATTTAAGCTGTTTTTTCATTTTGTTTTTCTCTTTTTTTTTCCAAACCTAAACTAGTCCTTTCTCCTCTTCTCATCCTCCAGCATCAAGTCTTTTTCATTTAAATTTAAGCATTTCTAATTAACTCTTAAACTTGAATATATAATAAGATTTTATCCCATAACCTTAGAGCTTTCAAGAAAACTTCATCAAAGTTTCAAAAACTAAATTCGTGGAGCTCTTCCTAAAGAATAGGGTTGTTCTTCAGATATTTTGGGGTGTTTAAGATATGTAAGGCGACCTATTTCAATATGAAAACCCTGTTCTTCCTTACAATTTTTGTTTAGTTCGTTTTTTGTTCATAAGTATGATTAGAGTTTCTCATGTCCTGAAGTCTCAAATCCTTAGTTGATGTTCTTGATATTGTGTCTACAATTCTTCATGAAAATTAAAAAAATATCAAAATCTAAATTCAATTATTGATGTCATCTTTTGTTTTTGATGATTTTTTAGTCTATTCTTGCATAAATTGGTTATTGACTCATATTATTCATAACTTCTTGTAATTTTATTAAAAAAATGAATTTCTTGAACAGTTAACTTGAGAATGATTATAAAATTTACTAATTTAGTATTTATGATTTATAAGAAATGAGTATTTTATTTTTGTAATGAGAACCAATTAGCATGATTTTCAAAGAGTACAGGGCATCAAGTTTGCTAGTTCAGACTTAGAATGTTAACTTAGTGATAAAGCTCTTTACTAGAAAATTTAAAAAGATAATTTGAACCAAAAGTTCTGTTAATAACTTTCAAATTATTTGAAATGACAATATATAAGCATTTAGAATTTTAAAATGACTATTTAATACCGAAATAAGTATAGGTTCAGATCACCACACATCTTGAAACAACTTAGTGAGTGTGGATAGGATCATACCACTGATTAGGAAACTTTCCAATTAAATTCATATTAAGGACTTAATATGGATTCATAGATTACAGTTTGTTCTCTACCATAGCAAGGCTCGGAGTAGCTTCCCATTTGGGCTAAAGATTGGACATTATAAGCTCATGTGGTGTATGTTAATTATAAGAAATTCTTCAATTAGAAAGTTTAATTACGTTTTAGCTCCATAAAATACTTTATGTTGCATCACATAGAGTTTGCCTATGTATAAATATTTCAGTTTTTCAAATAATCAGTTTTACACTTCAACTATTCAGTAGATCAATTTCATGCTTCAGTTATTTCAGTTGAATAGTTTCATATGTATTTTCTTTAATCTCTTAATTACATGCATAGAAAAGATACTCAACGGGAAAAAAATCTTAAAAACATGTTTTGAAAAAACTTACATATGTTTTATACTCAAATTTCATGATTTAGATACTCAGTTTACCCCATGATTTTAGTCACATAGCTTTAGCTTTTGATTCAGATAGTTAGCTATTCATTCTAGTCCTATGTTTCAAATATTTAGAGTTTTATAAAACTTCTACATATCTTATATTATGATCCAGATTTTCATATTATCTCATGTTCATTACCTAGTCATTTATGATTTTTTTTATACATCCTGCTCATGTACAATTGTCCACTTATATCAGCTAATACATTATTTCAATTAAACCATCTTCAATTAAATAGTCTCTTATATAAGTATTTTTTTTCTTCCTTTTTATTTGTCCATGATTAACTTGACACACCCTTTAAGAAATAATAAATAATTAGGGTAATTTTATTATATCACCCCTATTACTATAAGTCATCCAAATGATTAAAAACAATTCAAGGTTACTAAAAAAATATGCCAATCAAAAGCTCCTTATTAAACTCAATAATCAAAAATTGGGTTCGCAAATAAATTTTTAAAATATGTTTCACTCAATTGAGAAAGTATGGGTGCAAGATAAATTCACCAACTTCTATTGCATCAAAATCTAAATATACCTGTCAATCCTGATAATGAATATGAAATTACACATATAGTACATGATCTCAATATTGATATAGGTACTATTTTTTACCACAATTATCAACTCAATTGAGTCAATTTTAGTATTAATCTTTATTTAATTTGAGAGTTGGATTAACTAAAGAAGAAAATAAACCATTTGAAGGAAGACCTAAAGCAACACATGAAATATAAATATAAATAGTGGTATGCGGACTTCTTTCCAATATTATTGGTATCTTATTTTTATTTTTTTACATAGAAATTGTACATCATATTTGAAGTTACATATCTTTATATATAGCTGACACTATTAAGGCATCCGGTTGGCTCCATTTAAGTGCAACAAAAAGTATAATGAGAATGATATCAAATTGCTGAATAAGACTTATGTAGTTTAGCAAACTGTATACATTTGTTAGTTTAATTAATATGCCGACTAATAATTTCAATGTAAAATAATACATTAACTAATTATGCATAACATAAAGTATTTGTGATTTTATGACATTGTGTACCGTCATAAATTTTTATACATTGTCTATGAATTATAAATAATGATATATTTACTTTTTATTTCATACTTTTTTTTAATTTATAGCAGATGAAGATATAGATGATGACAATTCAAATAAATAATTATTCCAACCATCAAGATTAGTAAGAGAATAATTATTCCAACCATCAAGATTAGTAAGAGAGTTAAGTAATGATAAACCTAGATCATTATACTATATGCTAAAACTAACTGTTGATAAAAAAAATTTAAAAAGAGAGAAAAGAAGATGGTGGCATCAATGTTTTTGGTGTCTCGATGAATAATTCAATGTATTTAAAAATAAATAAATTTTGATGCACAAATTTAATGTAGAAAGACAAAAAAGTATGGCCATAAATTAATACTGTTAGGCGTTGATGGCTTTCAAAAAGTCTCTCTTAAAAGACAAATAAATCTTCCGTCTTTATCATATGCATTAGATATGAAGAAAAGTACTTTGACTTTTCATCTAAAAAATGAGCAGATACGAATACATTCGAATGAGATAAAATCACATTTATGAAACGAAAATACATTGTCTTGTTTAATTTCTTTTTCTCTCCATGGTTGATCATGATAATGCACCATATGATCCGTTTATCAAGTACATGTACAATACAATTCATATCGACGAGAAATAATTTTAAATTACGAAAAGAAACAACATTACTACTTGCTGTCAGTTGAAGAAGAGCCTTACACACTTGTATGAGCAAAAATTATATTTTTGAAGTAATATTTCTGGTAGCATTAGCTTATTTAAGATTCGACAATGAAGAAAAATTGTTGTTTTATGATAAAATTAATGTATATTTTTTTTTACGCAAGAAGTAGTAAAAAGAAAACAGTGTCAACAAATCGACAGGCATACCAGAGACAATATTAATAACCTCACAGGAAGACTCAACTCATCCAATTGACAAAGCCTTCTATTGAAGAAAAATCACATGTGACAGACTTCTATTAGTGTTCTCTTTAAACTCACTTAGTTGACAAAATCTTCTGTTAAAGAAAATGCCCAGAAGGAAGACTCAGTTCATCTAATTTTTTTTTCAATAGGACAAGGAAAGAACATATATGTTTTATGATGATGAAGAATTTACTCAAATATCAATACAAGACGACTTTGACATTCGTTTAATAAGCCAACTTTGATTTAAATGTTTTGAACTTCAATTTTTTAACGATATTCAGTTGCTAAAACATAAGGAGACACATAGAATTATTGATGACTGATGTACGGACATTGACGTTTTTAATTATTAATAAATGTGAGTTTTTAAGCGACTTTTGTTAGATGTTATGTTTTATGTCTTGTGTAAAAAAAGATGTTGAAGTTATAATACATGAAGAACTAGCAGGAAAAATCAAAGTTAGGTCCTTTGTGATAGGCAGTTGATCATTCGATGAACTGTCATTGCTATCATTAGGTCTAAATAGAAGAACCCCATTGGAATGATTAGATGAAGGAGCAGCATCTGAAAAACTTATACAAGTCTCAGAATGTCTACATCCTCAAATAAAATAAAAGTCATAAATATAAAAAAGTTTATGTGTCTGTTGGATGACAAAGCAACTACCTCAGTGTTTCGGAATTCAAGCCTTAGACTCTGCTTTGGAAAATCAAATCAAACTGCACGGGGCTCTACACCTATCTAAAGTGTAAAAAAAAATTAAGGGTGAGTACCAAAAATATAATGGGCTCTCAGTAAGTATCTCTGGATAACTTACAAAGTAGTGACGAGCACCAACTACCTTGGCGCACCAACCATAATCCTCCCATAAAAACAACCTTGCACACAAGAGACTATCCAGAAAAATATAATAATAAAGACAATTACAGGGAGTATGGAGATGTCAATGATAAATCATATGATCGAGATAATCTACAAAAATGAACTCTAATTCAACTCATAAGATACCAAAATAAAGCATTACTAGCCAACCTACTAGATAAAATACCAACATCAAAAAGAACAAATGTAAAACAAATAACAAATGAATCATCTCATTCTTAGCCCATTAGGGGGAAAGCCTCATGAGAAAAACCTCACTATTTGTGTTATGGCCTCATGGAAGAAGTTCTTAATGCCTCAATTAGTCCCCATCACACAAGTCCATCCACAGCTTAAAGGGTACATCCTAGGAGCCAAAGAAAAACCTTATGGGATGGATCCTAACATGAATCAACCATGATAAACAAAGCATCAGTACCAGGTCACAATGATCTCTTGATACTGTCACTTTTAAGATCAACCTATCTATCTCAACTTATTATTAATAAGGACTTTCTCATAATTGCTCATCATATTCAAGAGGCTTTTTTCATGTCAATTTCACAAGAATATCAATAATCTCACCTCATCGAGAATATATAACAAGTCCAATAATCTCATTAAATTAGTCATTTCAGACTTATAATATAACCCAACAACTAGTAATTTGGCAATTTAATATCATCATCAACTAAATATAACAAGTAGCACATGTTAGACATGATCCTAAAATATGAAATCACCCATGAACACAAATTAATATATTGTACAATCTAATTCCATGTAGCATGATGCATATCCATCTTCCCATATAGACCTACCATCAATCCAGAATGGTCAGGACCTATGGGGCTAGCTAAGTTATATACCTGGCTATTACATCAAGCCTCAACACGCAAGACTGGATACTACATCCATCACCTTGAGCCTGATATAGCAAGACTGAGCTATCAAAATATCATATATTCATTTCAAATTTGATCCAATGTAAAAATATTTGGGCCCAACTCATAGTACAATATTCATCCCACAGTAAATAGTGGCGACATTATATATGTATAAATATATGGATATGATGATATGAAGCAAAATAGGGGCCTTTCAAGAGTAGAACAACATTTATCGTATCAAATAAGCCTCACACAGGCATCAACAGATACAGTGTCACAACAAGGCTCTTATAGGCAAAATATAAACTAGGGAGCCATAAAAATCAACCCAAGTCACACATGGGCATAATATCAAGTAAGAAAATA
>JBDJHY010000087.1:10132112-10142285 GCA_039654485.1 Withania somnifera
TTTTTCTTTCATACTTCCATAATATCCTGAAAAAGATGCTAATCACATTGGTTAGAAGTATTTCCACATATTCACTAAAAACCCATCGCTTACTATACAATTATCCTCAAAACAAAGTTAATTAATACGACTTAAGTGGCTTTCCGGCAGGTAAAACTGCCTATGATCATCAACCACAAGCTTCACTTTTTGAACTAACCAATCCAACAAGTCATAAATATCATAAATTAATTATGAAAAAGAATAAATAATCATTTTGCACGAAAATCTCAAAATGCAAGTCATAAAATATTCAATTTATTTTTTACTCTGACTTGCTTTCAGTTTGACCAATTGATAATAAACATGTCTATATCATATTGCATGTAATTTTTATATTGCACAAATATATTTGATCTATATTATTTGATTGTAATGATATTCGTGATCAAAAAAGATTTAGTTGCAACATTTGGTCGGATATTGGTATGATCAATGGACGAGATTGTTTTGACATACTAAATATTATGATAGAAAATATTTGATCTCATATGGTGACTGCATACCATTATAAATTTAAATATACTTATATATATATATATATATGTAATCCAAGTGGAAAATTATTAGAATTTACTGACTTTATATATATTATAGTAAAAATATTTATATGTTGGTTTTAGTGTTAAAAAGGTTGACGCAAAGTGATAGTGATCTTTTAAGGTCTAAAGTTAAATTGGTCTGAAAGACACCTATGAGATCCTACGTGTGAATACCTTAATGTACTATTTAGTTTAACGATTGACTAAATTAGAAATACATAAATGCTCTCTTCTTTATGTTACTCCCTCCATTCTAAAATACTTGGCCTTGTTTTTAAATATTGTTTATTTCAAATTACTTGTCCTACTTAAAAATCAAAACCATTTTTGGACATTATTTTTTCTGTTTTACCCTTAATATTATATTAAGTATCACGCTGTTGAAAATTATGAAAAATTGAATTGTTAATTTTTAAAGCTATTAAATGTAATTAAACAACTACTAATGTGACCCCTTTTCTTCTTTTTTGACTTTATGTTTATAGTTTCAGTTCTCCAAATAAATACTTTTCGGTTTCTACTCCTATAATCATTGTTTAATTATGAAAGTATGAGGGGAAATTGATCAAAATAAACCTTCAATCATTAGATTTTTAAGCGATATGTCAAGTTTAAAGGAGCCAAATATTTTGGAACGAAAAAAATAATTGTCCAATTTTTCATTTTTACGTCTTTTAAAGAATTATAAATAAGATGAATACTTTTCCGAATTCATCCTTTACCCACTAATGAAAAAGAAATTTTTTTGAAACTTGACAATTTGTTTAGGCTTTAAAAAAAAAATTAATTGTTGAGGTAAAATGATAATGCTTCAATTAATTTTGTCTTGGTGTGGTAAATGGACAAGTACTTTGGTAATTGTAGAGGTAAAATAATAAAAGGTACTTTCTTGGTTCTAAAATAAATTGGACCTCTTTTTAAAACTATTTGTTTTAATTTAATTGTTCATTTTCATAAATCAAGAGGATTTTATTACTTATTCTCATATTAACTTCAACATTAAATAACCATATAAAGTTGGAATAATCAAAATTAGAATTCAAAGCAAGTAATTTTATAAAATACGCATCTAATTAATATTTTTTTAAAGAGTGTGCTACGTTAACCGGGGCCAAGTATTTTGAATGGAACTGAGGGAGTAGTAGTGTAGATGGAGGATTTCCTTTTGATATCCTATCTTTAATAGGAGCAGCTCACATCTTGATTTGACATGATAAATTTGAATAAGGATGGTGGTCATGATCTTAAAGTTTTGGTTCCAATAAATGTATCATATATTTAAGTGTGATTGAGCTAGCAATCATATTCTATTCTACTAATGTCATATGCATTTCTTGACAAGAATCCTAGATTGTGAAATTGGAAGAACTGAGTCAATCTTCTATAAAGTTGAACCAGACAAATACTTTGACAATTCTAAAATTTATATAAAAGACTGACTGATCAAATGATGACTAATGAAAAAATAATTGATACATTTAGTTTGATTCAAAAACACGTTAACTTTTTGTACTAGTAACTATTAATTCCAACTGAATATTTGCTATTTCCTTTGCCTGTTTAATGCTGTTTGTCTTATTTAATTAATACATACAATTTTTTCTCTCTCAAAACATAGAGACAAGAAGAAAAACAAATGTGGAATTAATTAGCATAACAAAGTTGGAAATAGCATCAAAGATGTAAAATAATAAAAGAACAAATTGGTGACAGAGACTTTGCCTCATCAAAGACACAAATTAGGTGCACTGTGGATTTCTGCCAGGGCCACCATAATAGAAATGGGTACCCCATTCACTGCTATAAGCGCTTTTGATGTTATAGCAATTAGTGTTCTCAGCCAAGATTGATATATCTTGGGCCGAGCTGAGACTGTTATCAGAGTCCACAATTTCAAGATTTCTGAAGTAGCTTGCTTTTCTAAACCCATCATCAGCAAAATGGCCAGAGCCCATTTGAGTGGAAGTATGTTCTCCATTGGCCCGTGAATTTACTACCTCTCCTCCCCACTCCACCATTGTCGCTCGATCCGCTAAGTGCGTAAATAACTCAGCAGGCCAATACCCCACTAGTGTGTTATCACCAAACACCATCCACCAGTTCCCTAGTTTTGGATCCTAAACATTCACAAAACAATCACACATTACATTACTTAGATTGTAGTAAAAAGGGATATATATATATATAGAGAGAGAGAGAGAGAGAGAGAATGTGTAATTTATTTTGTTAGCGCTTGTATTTAAAATGAAATGGAAGCTTGCTTTCTCACATCATAGTGGTATACAAGAAATTAACTTTTTGACTGGAAAGCCTCGTGTAATTGTTGCTACGAGTATGCTACTAGGAAATCCGACCACTGATCCAAGTGAAATACATCAACATAGCAAAAGGAATTTTGAGACTATGTTTACCCAAAAATACAAATTGAATTTTAAAAGAATGATGGCTATAATGCAAAAAGAGGCAAGGGAAATTAGAAGGGACCTTCCAAATGAGTATAGTGACATCATATTGATTTCCTTCTACGGACGAAACGGGAGAAATGGCAGCACCAATGGCTATTCTGCTATTTGTTTGAACAAATCCTGCACAAAGTAGGTTGTAGCATCCTGTTGCCTGGTAGGAATCACTCTGTCCATGTTACCACAAAAATTACATTGTTAAACATTAGTCTTTCAAAATATATACATATAAAAATAGTTTAATGGTATGTGTTTTTAAAGAACAGATAAAGTTCAACTGATAATCAAGAGCTTAATCAAAGGGAGCTCTCATCTACTGATACTTTCTTGACGCATCCACACGTTAATGACATTAATTGTACCACAACTATGTGCATTGAAAGAAAAGAATTTAGATCCTTCTATTAATCTGTCTCTTAGCACAATTCAAGGATAGTAGTATCCGATCCCCAGTAAGGAGTCGATTGTTTTTTAGTATGGGTAATATAAAATTCCATAGTATTTATCATTTTATTTCTGATATAAACTATCCATAAACTAATGTGATCTCCGCATAATTAATAGTCTCTGTTTATTTTTATTGTTCATTATAGAGTACGTATTCTTGTTGAGAAAATAATAAATAAATGTAGTACTACAAGTAAAAATAAAAATTAATTTTTAATATAAGCTAAAATAAACGGAAAGAGTACATCATTTGATTTATCCGTGAGACCAGCAACTATTTCTTCCGTCCCAAAATAATTGACATGTTTTCTTTTTTAAAAGTCAAAAAATACAAACTTTACCTAATATTTTAAGATATATTTTTTTAATTATTTTAAAAAAATTATAACTTATAGTACTTTTCATATAGAATATCTAAATTTTAATTTTAAAAATTAAATTAAAATGAAGCATATGAAGTAGTTAATGAGGGACAATTACACGTATATTAGCAATAAATAGACAAGAACATCTAAAAAGAAAAACTCCATTAAGTTAGTCCATTGATCTTGTATAACAATTCATCAATATAACAGTTCCTAAATTATTATTCACTGAATACAAAATCTCTACCTACATTATAATTTTTCAAAACAATTATGTGCCTTCCAAAGAATGCCAATCATAGTCTAACCAGGTACTATTTTCGATACTTGTTACTAATGATTTGACGCACAATCGAAGAACCAATAAATAATTTGGAGAAATTTAGTACTCCATACCCTATTACACTTAGAAAATAAAATTTAGTGTATTGAAAAAATAAATTATATTTAATAATAACGATAAAAAAGAACTAAAAATAGATAAATTATATATTAATTTTTTAAATTAAATAAATATTAATAAATATTTATTTTAAATATAATAAATAAGTAAAAGTAAACGTAACGAGTACTATGATCATGGTTGGTGCTAGTACTTCCGTCTCACTTATCACTTTTGTTTATTTTTGGTGTCATCGTTGATGTTCAACTACTTCGTGAGGAGAAGGTATTAAATATTTAGCTTGCGTTGCGCCAGAAAAGATGGTTCAAATTTTTATGACTGGGGCTTTTCAATGTAGTTAATGTTATATCACATCAAAGTTCTCAACCATGTTTTACATTTATTTATTAGTTCAATAAATAACATAACAATATAGGGAAGCTGTGATTAAGGAATTCAAAGAATATGAATAGAAGAAAAAGATACGAGAAAGAAAAAATTGTAAACCCACCCGTCATTAAATTGTTTGCCGTGATAATTTCTAAAATAGTTTCAAACAAATAATTTGTTATTAAAAAACAAAAAAAAAAAAAATACTTTTCATTTTATCCTCCGTAACAATTGTTTTTGAAGACTATAAACATTATAATTATAACATAAAGACACATAATAAAATAAAAATCTAAAGATATAAAATAAGAATAAGATGGTCACAAAATTCTTCCCTATTAATAGTGTGTAAAAGAAAGAACACTACTGATGAATGATTTGAGAGGGAAGGCTGGGAAGCAGATTTCCAACAGAGATTCCTAATAATGAAAACTTAGCTATAAAAAAAAAAGTTGCATGGTGTTTTCCCTTGGACCACTTAGCATTTACACCAATCTAGCTGTGGGAAGTGAGTAGTCATGGTTAATGTGCTCTTTAAATGTTGACTCTTAACAGCTCATGTGCTTCTATGCCTCCTCCATCCTGTTTTCTATGACCATTGAATTCCATCCCTTTAATATTTCCTCTTTCTTTCAAGTTTCTACACCACCTCCTTTACCTTTTCCTAGTTAGCTAGCTGGTCGTTGAGTAATCACATACTCCCTTTAAAGAGCAGGGAGTATGTTAAAAAGCATTTTCTCATATAGTTAACTTCTAACAGTATTCATGTGAAAAAAGATTCTTACATTAGTATATTATTAAACTATTTAACCTATTTTCTTTTTTCAGATACTAATCTTATTTATTATGGATAATTACTGATTTTGTTTTTTAGGTAACTTGACTTTGTAAACTTTATCAGCATCTAATAGAATTGTAACTCAAGTTGTTCCTTTTTCTCTTCTTTTCTAAAGGTATACTCATCCCGTTGTATATTTTTTTTTTTACATTTCTTAAGAAATTATAAATGAGAAGATTAATTTTAATAACTTTAAAGACTTCATTGAAACTTTACAACGAATTTATTTATACTTTTACAAAGAATTAATTATAAAAGTAAAATGAGAAAAATATAATTAATTCTATTTTAAATTTGGTATAAGTAATTTAGGATAAATATTTATAATCAGATGAACAACTAAAGGGAGTATTTGTCAACTCGTACTACATCCTCAGAAGGCCTCTATTCTAACTAATTTTTACTTCATAAAAATGGCTAAAGATGAAACTTTGCATCCTATTTTAATGAATCTAAGTATAGTAAAACGACTTAAGTAATAAACAATCACCAAAGTACGTAATACTTTCTTCTTTTTTAAAATAGACACTCCCTCCATTCTTAAATACTTGTTATTTTTAATATAAAAAAAAATTATAATATTTTTTATTTTAAAAAATCAAGACATAATTAATTGTTTGTATTCACTTTTATCTTTAGTAATAAATATGAAAAGATATTAATATAATGTAAAAAAAATAAGTATTAATTAAAATTAATAATAAATAAGAATAATTCAATCAAATTACATTGTAGTTAATGTTTTTCTAAAGTAAGCATGTATTTAGGAAGGGAGGAGTAACGTTTTTAACTCATTTCATGAAAAGCAATACTATTGAGAAGTACAAAGAAAGTATAATTTGTGAAATTTTTTGAAAATTAAGTAGTATTGAAAAAAATAGTTTTATAAATACAAAGAAATTATTACTTTATTTGGCTTTGAGTTTTTAAAACGAAAGTAAAATTTTATTTTTAACAGTAGCACATTAGCTAGGAGTTGACTACATTGAGATCTCGATACTTGATTAAGAAATTAGAGACTTTAATATCTTCTGTCTTGCATGTCCTTCATTTAATTATTTCCTCTATATGTGCCAAGATTCAGATAATAATTTTAGAATTGGGAGATGCGAACTAATAAATTAGTGGACATAATTTATTAGGTAAAGCCATTACTTCCAAAAGCACGATCGAAACTCGTCAAACAAACAAAGTTGGGAAGTTTCCATTGACCCAAGGCAAAGTTGACTTTCACCTTATTCTAATTTGATTCCCATACTAAAATGCCATTTTATATGTGCCAGAATCCACCCATGCATCTAAATATTTATTGTTATTATTAAAAATATATATTTTAAAAAACTAAGGTATAATTAGATGTATTTTTTTTATTTTATCTCTAGTAATAATTATAGAGAGATATTAATATGGTGTAAATAAAATAAATACTAATTAAATTATACTTTAGTTAATATTTTTTTAAGAAACATGCCAATAAAAAAAATTGACAAGTATTTAGAAATTGAAAGAAGTAATAAAGTTAGTGGTAAGTCAGAAAATTACATAACCTTGATAAATTACATAAACAAGGAAATGATAATTTAAAATTAAATAGAATAAAATAGTTCATTCAAATATTTTACATGCAAAGATAAGATTTTCCTATTTATAAAATTAAAAATCTCTTCAGAAAAGATACAAACTAAAAATAAACTCATAAAAAATAATTACTCCCACCCTTCTAAAATATTTAGTCTTCTTTCTAATTTTTTTTTATTTCAAATAATAGTGGCTCTACTTATATAATTAAGACTATTTTGACATTTTTTTTTTTAATATTACTCTTATTATTTCATTAAGTATCACATTTTTTAATAGCAGTTCTTTCCACGACATCTATAATCTTTTTTTTTTTTAGTTCACTTATTAAGAAGGGGAGTACGTGATATTTTTAAATTGAGAAATCTCTTAAAAATACTTTTATTAATTTATTTTAATAAATATCTTTGTTAACAGGTGTGTCACACTCCTACAATTCAATATAGGAGTACTAATTAACGACGATGAGACATATATGTACTGTCTCACAAAGAAGATTTATATATATATATATATATATATATATATATCGCATTTCGGTCGTAAAATTAAATTGAATATTGTTATGTTTACCTATTGAATGAATCCACAATGTAAACCAACGTTCCAACTATATTACGAGATTTAGAACGGTGGAAATAACATTTACATATAGAATGATGCTGCACGGGAAACATAAATTTCAGTAAAATTTACTTTATTTGTCCTATTTTATATATCACATAATAGATTTTCAAATTCAAACAAGTATATTTTTTACTATAAATATTTTATATTTTATAAATATTTTAAATTATTATAATTTATAATTTTTTTATGTAATTTTTAAATATATAAATTTATTTTAAAAAATTTAAAAATCGCATATTGAAATTCATGATTAAATTTAAATTATTTAACTTCTGAAAATAATCTAGGACAGAGTGAGTAATATCTACTGTACTATTAATTCATTTAACACGGTATGAGACCAATAATTATAAATTAAATAAAATAAGAATAAGAGGAAGGAGAGAAAGCTAACCGTCCAGTATGTGAATAATCTGGGTCTGCTGTCACCATACAGCTCCGGACTAACCTGACTAATAGAAGAATCAAAGCTTTAGAAATTCAAATATATTTTGTCCTTTTAAAAAGTAAGGTGAATACCAATACCGTACCATGAATGACAAATAAAAACATTAAATTATGAAAAGAGAAGGCATTTTGTGATTCGACATTAATCCGACGGTTTATTTTACTCTGTTTTTTTAAAAAAAAAATAATTTTTAAATAATTAAATTTTAATAATTTTTAAGTAAAAAAATAAAAAAAATAGTGATAATTTAGTTTTTACTTTTTTTAAATAGTTTATAAAATGTACAAATATTTTTAACTACCGAAACTACTTAAAATTTTATTTTACTTAGACTTAAGAATTTGACCAATGGAAAGAGGGGCGAATTTAGTCTTTTACCTGCCAGCCAGCTTCGATGCTGTTAAGATCAGAGCCGTCAAAAGATCCAGAAAGAACCCAAATCTGAGAGAGACTGAATTCATTGACCACTTCGATTGATGGGTCCCACACGTTTATTGTTGCTTTTGCCCCATATATCTCTTCAGACCCTCCCGTGTATGCTATTGCGTGCTACACACAAAACAAATAAACAAATTACCCCCCTTCACCTTGATTACTACTACTCTTGTTAACATAAAAACTTGAACGGCCGGGCCGTCTCAAAGTAGTATTCAATTCATCATTTGTATGCATGCATCTATAATTGGTATTATATTTTCTTTTTGTATTTAAAATATGGGGTACAAAATAAATAAATAAATAAATAATTTATTGAGAGTACGTGTTTACGATAATAAGCTAATTAAGATTGTCATCCAATACGAAAATGAATATTGTAAATGCAAGAAGTATACTTGTTTAAACACTTTAGAATGATTTACTACTTAATCACATAACATATACTCCTATTATATAGTATACAGATGTTAGGAAAGAAACTATGAAATTAATTAATTTTACTTCGCGCGCCGGCTGATAGCATCGACTCTACCTTATATACACAATACATATAATATAAATCCTTTAAATAACTTCTTATATTTCAATTTCACTAACTTGGGACATTTACACCTTTACAACTACCATGAGTAATGACTTCATTAATGAATTATCTACCCAACATACGTAGTACATTGTTCTTTAATGTAACACGGCTACAAAAACTCCAATCTTCTTCAATTTACTAGCTAAAACAAATTCCTAGTATTGTAGGTTTCTTCTAATTTCCGGTACGATCTAAGCAAATTTTGGTTACAGCTCGATATAGAGACCATTTATATTTTGGAATATGTATTCAAATTGGGGCTTAGTTAAGCTGTGGTTTGTTGATTGACGTAATGTTGTTTATTTTTTAATATTAAAAACAAATTAAATTTCATCAAAGTCAAAACTGAAATGACGAGTAATCAACTTACTTACATTTTAAGTACTTACTTAAATTAGCATTCTTTGATTTCATTTGAATTTAGTTATTATTAATTGATCATTGAGCCACATATTTTAGTCTTACTATATGCTTATCTTTTCCTATTCAAATACTTAAAAGAATATTAACTAAAACGTGTTGACTAATTAAGACATTAAGCTGTGTAAAAAATGTGCACTGCCTTTAATTATTAAGACAAAAAAACAATAGGCGACGCATTATAAACACAAAATACTATCCATGTACCCCCACCTCCATCGATAGAAAAGCAAAAAGAGGAGAAAAAAAAAACGTAAAGATGAAATATGAAAATGTAGTGTAATTAGTAATATATATATATACCTCATGGCCATTGCTACTAATAACATCAGGAGCATCAACACGGCGAGCAAGAGGCAATCCATGGCGCTTTTTCTTGCCGAACTCATACAGAGACTTTGCTCTGAGTACATCATGAACCCCACTCCGCCGTATAGGAACAGTGCCTTTAGGGCAGCGCAGCCCATTCTGGTGCCACAGTTGCCAATCTACTGCACTTTCGCTATTGTTACTTACGACTTCTCTCATGCCGTCTGTTTTCACGGCCGTTTTCAGTTTTGGAATCTCTGGTAGAACCTTCTGTACTTACATTGCAATGATTTAAAGTT
>JBDJHY010000087.1:10162125-10183627 GCA_039654485.1 Withania somnifera
CAAGACCTTAGACCTCATGGTTCTTTAACCCACTTCATTGACCACTAGGCCACACACTTGGGTGCTCCTTTGACTCTTATTCTAGCCCATTTCAGATGATTTTCCAAAGATGCTTCCTCCTCGGTTTCCAGACAAACCCCACATCAATTTCCGATGGCTTTAAACATCCTTTCCATCCAGAACTGAACAGGAAGGCATGTTGCTCTTACCTATTTTGAAGTCTCTCGATGGCTACAACCACCAAATATCGGCACCCACCAGCCGAGATGGATCTTCAGGGGTTTCCACATCCACTGTCCATGGAGAATATGCTCTGCTATGTGCTTTTTGGGAAACCTAAACACGAAAGAGCACCCCCCTCCCCCTCCACATTTCGCATACATTGAAACCAAAAGCATTCTTCTAATTACTCACTGCCCACTTTCTGATATCTGTGAGAGTTGGTTTCTCCTACTCATCCTCACTGAAGCTGCCAGCTATACATCTTCCGAGCAAGCTGTTTTACTTATTAGCATCACCACTAGAGATGATGATAGAGTTGTTTGTGTTGCTGACTAGAGCTTCTGAAGACTACTTCGATTGCCAATTGCTAGTCCTGCCAGACTCAGTATAAGGAATCTTTGGATCTGCCTTGTAATATTTGTAATAAATGCTGCTTTCTGTTCTTTGATGAAACTGTCAACCTTATATGCTATCTCTCCCCATCCTGCATTTAATGTGATTTCTGGACTAATAATGACAGAACTATTTCCTCCTTGTACAGTCACAACGCTTATAAATCTTCCGAACTTGTTAAGTTTCCTGGAATAAAAGAAGTTCGAGTACTTCTCATTTAGCTTCCACCTTCTCTGTGCAAGCCAGGATTCTCTTGAATGAAGCTTCTTGAAGTACAAACATAAATCCACTCCATGGGTTTTGTTGCTGAAAGTTGTCCTGCGCATCAGATTCTGACTTTGTTCAACCCAGGCAAACCAAACTTCAGCTCTGGTTGTAAGTCTGGTTATATCATAAAACTTAATCCTACTGTTGCATTGCAAAGTAGAGATTCTACTATCCCCCATGTATTACAAAACAGACTCTAAATAATCATTGTGAGAAGATTTACAGTCTGAAGAAAAAGGATATCGGAAATAAACCGCAGATCGCCAGAGAAAAAAGATTTTTTCCCCCAAGTATGCCTGAGAGATTTTAAAAAAAAAAACTCTCTTCTTGAGTTTTTAATTACTAATACCATATTTCTTTTTGATCAAGAACTAATACTATATTTCTTTATTCTCCTGTCTACTTACACTTCGATTTTATTACTATTGTTCTTTTACAATTTGTTGTTGCTACTGTATTTTCTATTGTATTTGATATGCTTTACTTGGGGCGGGGATCTATCCAAAACAGCCTCTCTACCCTTATAATGTTGGGATAAGGCAGCGTACACGCCACCCTCCCTAGAACCCGCTTGTTGGATTTCACTGGATAGGTTGTTGTCGTTATTAGCTTGAAGAATAGGAAGTGTAGTCCTCTCATTTCAACGACTTGCAATCCATTAAGAAACCTAGCATTTTCGTATTTCCGAGCAACGAGGGATTTCCAGTTTGTTGTCTTCAAATCTGAATGGTGCATAGGTTCAAGAGGTCTTTATTTGTTGGGAAGAGGCTTCCTTTACATAAAATTCTATTACCTTTCTCTAACACCAGTATTGAGATGCCATCTATTGTTGGCCTAGGCCATCTGCTATATCTGATTGCTTCTGCAATGGTGAAGAGGATTATAGGCTGGTGGTCCTTATTGGGACCTTTTTTATGATAAGAAAAGTCCTTATTGGGACTCGTCGAACCCTGTTGTGAGTCATTCTTTACATTTTGAAGTCTAATTCCTTCCTGCAAGAGTCGAAGGATATTTCTGGAGTATGATGGCACTTCTCTTTCCTATTAAGAAGACTTACAAAACATTTCTAACACAGAAGCTCTCACCCATATTACTTTGCTCTGAAATAATCACTCCCCAAATACACTTCAATTGTACAAAGTTATCTCACTAAGATTAACCTTCAACTCAATTTGCAATGATGTAACTCCAAATCGGGAGAGATAAACTAAGGTTATCCTAAATAACCGCATTTTACATAACCAAAATTTTTTAAGGAAAAAAAGGCCTTTGAGTAACTGGTAAAGTTGTTGTCATGTGACCAGGAGGTTACAGGTTCGAGTCCTCAAAACAACCTCTGGCAGAAATGCAAGGTAAGGCTACGTACAATAGACCCTTGTGGTCGGGCCCTTCCCCGGATCCCGCGCATAGTGGGAGCTTAGCGCACTGAACTGTCCTTTCTTTCTAAAATGCACTAAAGCTCCTGCTATGCGTGGATCGGGGAAGGGCCGGACCACAAAGGTATACTGTATGCAGCCTCGCATTTCTGCCCGGTAAATTACTGATTAACTAAATTACTGATAAACAAATGCAGATGGTTAAAAACTATGTAATTGTTGTTTGGAACCAATAAGTAGGTGGTAGAGAGATACCCTCACCCTAGGGGTTGCAACAACAACATACCCAATACAATCCCACAAATGAGATCGGGGAGGTTAGTGTGTATCCAGACCTTACCCAAGGGTTACCTTTTATTAAAATCAAAAAAGACCAAAAAAATATAACCCCCACTCTACGACTGAAAACACTCAGAGAAGTTACAGAAAACACCGGGAAATACTGAAGAAGTAAAGTACTCACTTGTCTTCTACTTGGATTTGGGTCTTTTAAACCCCGTGACAATATTGGGATAATTAAAGGAAGGACTCTTTCTCCAAGCTTCCTTACAAGCTCACCTAATGCTCGTGCAGCAACCTGCAAATTTCAGGCCACAGAACTATTATCTCCAGAACTACTGAACGCATTCTTGTTCTACACAGACAAGGGTAACAGCAACCTGTCTCCTTTCGGAAGATGAAGATGCTAGAGAACTTATCAATGTGCTCATCAATACGGGCATTATCTCCTTCAATGTTTTTGGAGTATTTGCAACAATGGTCTTCCAAACATGCAAAGCAGCCTTAAAAAAGAAAATACAAAGTAATTAAAGTTCATTCATCATCTCCAAATAAGTCAAGCACCATGATTGAAGCATTCCATAGTGTTTGAAATAAAGATTACCTGGCGCACGGTTATGCTGATATCAGTTCGGACCATATACAACGCGGCAAGGATTTCATTGCGTTTGTCCCTCCCAAGTACCTCAACAATAGCTCTTCCTTGAGCCTCAGTACTGGCACCCTCATCGTCACTACCACCCTCAAGATGTGCTTTTCCAGATGTTCCAGCAACCTAGAAGAAAATAATGCATTAATTAACCAGCTTCCTACAGTATATAATGCTGAAGTGCGACACATACCTTGAACAGAAGGTCACCCAGCAACTCTACAGAACTCTGCCTGATACGCCAGTTATCACTGAAAATACCTTCTTCCACAGCTGGAAGAAGCAGAGGCAAAGATCTGTAACCAAAGAAAAGCATAGAGTAACAAAATGATCAGCATCAACTATCGTTCAAACTGTAATCATAACCATTCTCATTCACTTCAAGATAGCTTCTTCCATGGTGTAAATCTAAATCAATTAAATATCATAGCATCAAATTTACAACCATTGAAGGAACCCCAAAAGCAAACTCAGGAGACTAGCTTAAAACTAGATGTGGAAGATGACAAAGAAGGCATACGTAGTTGCATAGTGCTCCACCAGAACATGGCCAGCACTGAGTGCTGCTTCACGAACAGATTCATTCTCATCGGCCAAACCTACAGAAGAATATATTTATTAATTCAAGGCATGTGCCAATGCAAGTAAACATAAAAGACACCCATTCATAATACTTTTTAACGGTTTCTGCCAACTAGAAAGAACGAATGCTACTTTTGTTTATCTCTGTGTGAGTATTCACGCCTCTCTGTGTGTGTACGCCTGTGAAACACACAAACACACACACAGAGATAGAGAGAGAAATTTACCATCTAAGATTGCTGGCAGAACTTGCTGCAAATAGTTTTGGAATTGGACGCCTAAAGATCTTGGCAGATACTACAAGTAGCCATATAACTCATATGAGAAAATATACGAAAGAAGTGATCCATCTTTCTTAACACAAACCTCACAAAAAAAAAAGTGCTTACCCTAAAGAGTGCCAAGTGCCCGTCACGAACTGATGCCTTTTGATGAGAACAATTCCGTATTATATCAGGAAGTATGTTTTCAAAGTACTCCATTCCTAATGCAGCCAATACCTGGGAAAGAGGAAAAACACTTAGGTTGAAGGTGAAACGAGAACCCTAAGCAGCTCAAAAGCACAGTGTCAATTCTTCATTGCTGGCTCCAGACCCACCCACCCACGACCAGCCCTAAAACTCCTTGAAATTGCACCAAAAGGTACAGCCTTTTCTGTGCTTGTTAATTATTATTTTTTGGTTCTCAATCCACAACAGCAAAGTTTAAAAGTGAGAGCAGAGCCAATAATAAAGATGCTCAAAAGCCATTTCAACTAGTTTATCCAAACAATGTCAATAGCTATTTTAATGTTAAAGCACCCTGCGGAACCAAAGCAAGAGGACAAGCAAAGTGATGCAGCATAAACATTAATTTTAGAGACAATATTGAAAGAACTTTAAAATCCAGAAAAGATCTATTATATTTACCTCTTGATCAAAGAGCACAGATAATAAACCATGCTAATGCTAACTTAGAACTAATAATCAAAAAATATATCTTAAGTCAAAAAGCCTATCCCCCCCCCACGCACCACCCACCCCCAACATGATAGCTTCTTCAAGAAATAAAATCCCAACAAAAAGAGAGGTTTTTAACTCCTTATAACAAGAGAAAAGAAAGATGTAACCAAGTAACACCAGATGAGACAATTATACCTCACTCAGTCCCTGTGCAGCCCCAGAACGCTCAACATTGCTTCCATCGGATTTCAAAGTATCCAACAACCAAGGCACCAGGTCTGGGAAATTTTTTTCTCCCATCCCTCGTATAAGAGAACCAATAGCTCTTGCAGCAACAGATCGAACTTCAGGAATTGGATCCACAAGTACCTGAAATCATGTGAAAATAATGTTAAGAGTCAACTTTTGCGCTCATCATAATATGTTACTCCAATTATTTTCAGATGTACCTTTTTAACTTCAGGTAGCAGTAGTCCTATGTACGGTATCATGTCCTTAGGCTCTGTCACTAATGAACACATATTTCCAGCAATTTGTGCAGCTTTCTTCTTAGTCTCGGCGCTCCTTTCACGAAGCCCTCGGTGTACAATTGGCACGAGCAGCGCAAGAGAAGGAGCATCAATTGAATTCACAAAGGTTGTCTGCAGGAATTGGAACAAGGAATTAACTAATTACAAAGTACAGGGAAACCAGATTACTTATCAAAAAGAGGTTCAAGGAAAACAGATAACATGCTATCAGTAAACATATTTACCTGAAGGAGAATATCAAGGGAGTACTTTGTATACTCATTAGGATCTGTAAGACCCATCAGAAGAGTAGGGACAAGTGCCGATATCTCGGGGTTCTTTATAACACTTCCAACCTATACTCAATAAAAGACATAAATAAACAACAAATGCAAAGAAATCGATCACGAAAAATAAGAGAAACTTGAGCATGAGATAAGATAGTTTAACCTGTTGAAGTGCTGTCTGTCCAGCTGATTGAACCTTGGGATGGGTGTCAGTAAGCACCTGTACAATACTATAAAGATAAGAAACTGAAACTAGTACAGAACTGTAGTAAGAGACAGAAGTACTAAGTTAGCATCCAATAGGACAAACCTCAGTTAACTTGGGAACAATCTTAGGGAGACATTGTGACAATTGCTGTGGAGCACAGTAGGCCATGGCACCAAGAAGTTGTACACTACTCTGCTTGGTTCTCCAAGCTTTATCTTCAAGGCCCTGACTCAGAAAAAGTAATTGTAAACATAGGTCTGATGTGATCAAGATTCAGTGAATCTGAAACACATGAGACGACATTTAATAGAGGATTCATCAAAGTTTTTCGGGTAATTTTAGACCCATATAGGTTTTCCAACAAAACTGAGGATCCAATTGTGTCATTCCAGATGAAATAAGCAAACGCCGAAATTTAATAAAAATCCACAATATAAGCGTTCATAAATGATACACTTATTCTTCAAAAATCAAAGAGAAGCATGCACTTTATGTTATTTTTGAGAAATGGTAATCCTTTCATCTACTTATCCTTCACTTTAATACTCTGTAAATTGCTTTATTTGCCCTCAAAACATATTTGATTCCTCTCTTTCCACAGAATCCACACTGTCCACCATATACACGCTGGGACAATCTTCTATCTCTCCTCCTTTTCTGTAGCATTTCCAACACCGATCCAGCATTCTAGCACTTCTTCAATGTTCCTTGGTTTCACCCAAGTGATTTTTCTCAGACATATGAATAATCTCCATAATTGGTCTGTCCATTTACAGTGTAAAAAAGATGGTTGACTGTCTCTGTTTGTTCTTCACATAGATAGCACCTCGAGCAGAGCTGGTACTTCATTTTCTTCATGTTTTCCTGTGTCAATACTACTTCTCTAATCAGTAGCCATGTGAAACAATTGACCTTTTATGGAATTTTAATCTTCCATATCATTTTCCAAGGCCACAGTTCCATCTCATTGTTTGAAGTGGTTAGACTTTTGTATGCTGACATTACAGAGAAGCTCCTTTGTTGCCAACCTTCCATACTGCAGTGTCTTCCTTCCCAGTTAGATTGTCGAAAGGTGCCGGAGTATTATAGAGAGCCTCTATCCTTTCCACCTCCCAGTCATTCATATTTCGCCTTAAATGGAAGTTCCATCCCTATCCTGTCCACATTTCAGAGATTGTGGCCTGTTGTTTATTGCTTAGTAAGTGTAAATCTGGAAATTGAAGCTTCAGGGGTCTCTGATCTATCCACTTATCATACCAGAATGATACTTTGAACCCATTCCCCACCTTATAATGTATTCTGGGTACTAGTAGTGTCCATAGATTCCTGAAAGATCTCCAGATGCTGCAGCCATAGGGGGTGTTCACCAGTTTTGTTATCCATTTATCCTCCATATCATACCTTGCACTGATGACCTCATTCCACATTCTCTCCTGTGATGAACTTCCATAACCATTTCATCATAAGGCTCCTGCTTTGTGTTCCTGGTCCCCGCTCCCCCTTCCTTCTTCCTTCTTGTCTTCAATCCCCTGCTAAAAGAAATTCCTTCTTAACATGTCCACTCTTTTATCACACTATCAGGAGCTGGAAAAAAAGACATCATGTATGCTAGCAAAGCATCAAGGATACTGTTGACCAATATCAATCTACCGCCCAAAGAAAGATGTACACTCTTCCAATAACTTTTTTTTCAAACTTTTCTATCACTCCACTCCATATCCCCTTAGACTTGCTTTTAGCTCCCAAAGGCATGCCTAGGTACTCTAACCCCTAGAATAGCTGCCAGATTATTCACCTCAGTGACTTTGTTAATGAGATAAATGTAACTTTTTCCCCAGTTAATATTTAAAACAGAAACAGCTTCAAAAATAATAAAATTCACCCTTAGTATTAACATCCGGCAAGTTTCTGCTCCACAGAAAACTAAGGTTCATCTGCATACTGCAAATGAGTTATCTCCAAGTTGTTTATAGCTCTCTTGTCCACCTGAAATTCCCTGACCCACTCTTTTTCCTTTGTTGTTAGTAATAAGTTATTTAGACCTTCCATAGCTATGATGAATGGGAAAGGTGATAGAGGGTCACCTTGTCTCGGTCCCCTCTGGGAGGAGAAAAAACCCTTGGGGTCCTGTTTATCAGGACTGAAAATTTGAATGTGTTAATGCAGTATTTCAACCAAATGATCCACTTGGCTCCAAATCCCATCTTTTGCATCATCAAAATCAAAAATTCCCAATTCTAGTGGTCATAGGCCTTCTGGATATCAAGTTTACATAGAATTCCTGGTTGTTTGCTTCTTTGCCTGGATTCCACACACTCATTTGCTATCAATACTGTGTCCATAATCTGTCTTCCTTTGTTGAATGCCATTTGTTGCATGTCTACTAGGTTGTGGATCACTTTCCTCAATCTCAACTAAAAGTTCAGCTATAACTTTGTATGCAACTTCTATCAGGCTTATAGGCCTAAAATCAATCAACTCCATGGCTCCCACTTATTTAGGAACTAAAGCCACAAAAGTAGCACTGATACTTTTCTCAAAAATTTCTACCTTTTGAAAATTCTGACTTGTGGCCACCAAATCAGCTTCGATAATGTCCCAGCACAGGCTAAAAAAATCCATAGAATAGCCAACTGGCTCTGGTGATTTGTCACCTGCACATGACTTAATGCTCTGTAGGATTTCCTGCTCCTTCATTGGGACCATTAACATGTTATTCTCCTCTGCTCCAATCATGGGACAATTCTGCATTTCAAGATGAGGTCTCCAATCTTCTGTTTCTGAGTATAATTTTTCAAAGAAAGTAACTATCTCCTCTTGTATATTTTCAGGGTTGCTTAGGATATCTCTCACTTTCAGCTTTGAAATTGTGTTTATTCTTCTGTGAGCATTGGCAGTTCTGTGAAAGAACCCAGTGTTCTTGTCTCCCGGTTGAAGCCATGTAGCCTTGAACCTTGGATCTTTAAATTCCATACTCAGAGCCAATTTGATTGTGTTGTTTGATCCAGGTGGAAGTACTAAGTGAATTGTCGCTCTCTTCTGTAGGAAGTTGAATCTTTAGAGGACTACACCTTCTGTAACATCTTCACTGATATTTTCTTGAACAATTCAACTGTGATTTGGGTCTCTTGATCCTCTGTTTCTGTGATTACTGTTGCGGTCATTGTCTTCTCCTTTGCTATTTTGATCTCCTGAGCACTGTTAGAATTGCTCACTTCTCTGTGTCTGGACTTCCAAGTCCCTCGAACCTGTTGAGAGTTTTTGTTTGAGATAGATTGGCCTGAATCTCGAAATTAATTATGTCAAAAACTTGGGCTGCAGGTTTTCCTTGATGTGGTATTACTGGGCCCGAAAATTCTGGGCCCAAATTTTCTTTCGTTGCTAAATGGCCCGCTACCGCGAAGAAAGAGCCTTTGCCTTTCTTATTTGCCTCACCTGAGAAGTCACATGCCCTCCAATTTGAATTCTCACCAGCTGTTGATGAGCCCACATGATGATCTGCCTGATCCACAGGATTTTTCACTAAAGGGGAAAGAGGTTCCCTTTTATCCAGCTGTCCATAGTGGTTTTCCTCTCTCCTCTTCACCTCCGTTCAGAACGTCACGGGCGCTTCACACCATATTGGCAGAGACCAGATTGGCCCGTTCTGCCATAAGTACCTCCATATTCCGCTGAGTAGGATTCGACAATGGGTTTGAGTCGGTGATTGTAAAACTTCCTTTTATCGATCTTGATTAAACATATCGATCACTGGTGACTTCAATCTCCCTTGGAACCTTCTTTCCATCACCCATCACCTTAATGCAAGCCCAGTGTAGGTAATTTTTAAGGGTCGTCTCTTCCTCTATCTCGATGAAACCCCCACATTGATTGCCGATTTGCTTGAAAATCTTCTGTGACCATAGGCTCAAAGGGAGACCTAGAACTCTTATCCACACCCAATCTCTTCCTATGTCTTCCAGCCAGCAACCTATGGTTGGTCTCCACCAATCTAGGTTAAGCTTCATCTTTTTCCAGATCCATATTCGGTCATGACATGCTCTGCTGCAACTTTTGTGGGAAATTCGAATAGTAAGTGCCCGTCGTTCATTGCGAAGACGCTGACTCTTATGGCTGACTTCCATGTGTTGCAGGCCCATCTTCTTACATCATTCAGAGCTGGTATCTCTTGAAGAGGATTCTGGAATTTTAAGACGATGCATCTTTACAGAAGATCCATCTCCGATGACTCGTCACATTTATACAAGCTCTTTCCGCCGCTACATGAGCTTTCTTAGTGGACTCTGTCGTCCATCTTTTATCCGTTATTGCCTCTCTGAAGGATGTACCCAGTTGTTTTTCACTGGTGGCCTGTGGTTACTGCTCTGTTGTAGGCTCTTAGATAAACTTAGCTTTTTTATGAGCAATGCTCCCCCATCCCCCTTTGTATGAAGACTCTTGTGTAATAAGATTGCTTTATTTTGTCCTTGAATAGCAATAAACTGACATATTTCATTTTATTTAAGAGTACCAAGAATTCTGAATAGAGATCCTTTACTTTCCATCTCTGACTTTAATGTTGATCTTCACTCTCCTCATTAAACTCCTAGTATGTTCAGTCCACTCATACCAAGTGTCTACTCCTACTTTACATCTGGTGATTTCAAAAGACTTGAAACCCCCATTGTAGAAGATGGTGTTATCTCTCATTGAAATATTTCCCGTCAATGTTGCTGGGAAAAGCCCGAATTTGACCCTTGGCTTATCTCGTATTTCGTGTCTGGGAGCATTTTTTGAGAAGCATGCATTAAGGTTACATTTTCTCTATTCCTAAACAACCAAACAGTCCTCGAGGCTAACCAATGTGGCCGGCTACCCAACAATTTCTCATAATCAGAAGAGCATTCTCAAAACCTATAACTATTCCTATATCTAAGAGTTCCAATAAAATACATGAGCCTTCTGAGATATATGTACACTACAAAGAATTTCGAGCATGACTACGTAAGAGTACTCCATAAGAATGCATAAACTACTTTCTGTAAGATTATTCCATCATCCAATTAACCATCATTGAACCAACGAAGTATGGATAGAATCAACTGCTTTGAGATAAGGTACAGGGGAAAAGCTAAATTAAGAACCTTTAGAAGTGATGGAAGAATTAATTTCACTCCTTGAGCACTAAGCTGAGACATCATTGCCCGAGCAGCACATTCAGCAGCATCACGCACCGCAACCACTTGATCAGAGAAAGAAACCAAGAGGAACGGTAACATTTGAATTACATACCTGATGGAAAAACAGGGAGACAGGTGAAACTAAGCTGATTACCCAAATCCGAGTTCAAGTTATATACAAGGATAAGCATTTCATTTGTGTCATTTTGTGGAGAAAAGAAATATAAATAGACATAAGACATACGGCTCAAACAACTTCCCAAGCTTCTCACAGAAGCATTCAAATGCAAGCAGCGCTCCTTCACGGCTCTTAGCCGAGTTCCTGCAAATACACATCATTCATATCCTGGAAGGAGAAACTTTCATATGTAGAGAGGTGCAGTTACAGAAAAAATCCACCAGATGTAGACACTTCATGAAGCCCTCTAAAGATCAAAGTTCAAACTTGAGTAGCAACTATAAAGAAAAGAGGCAACAAGCTGAAAGATAACAAAGTCACTTTTCCCTATTTTCCTTGTTCCAGGCACGTGCAGACGTGGAGATTTAATTGTAAAATTAAGCCAAGAAACATTCATATACTTTTACATGTTTAAGACACAAACAAAAGCACATAGCAAAAGGAGACTTTTATTAATTACAAATTGATATAGAAGCCTATATGTCAAGTGATTATAACCTTGAAATCTCACTTCAACAATGTCTAGCATATATAAGATAAAGATAAATAGAAGAAAAACTGTTTTTCTCACTAATTAGATTATATAATACCTCAACTGGGGTTGTTATTCATGACATTGCATCAAATCCTTGGAAAAGGAAGGAAAATTACCAAGTAAAATCACATAATAACTCAAACCTATAATTAAGCACGATTGAAACATGCCAGAAGACTAACCTGTCGGCAAAACCTTCACGTAATGCTGCTACTATGCCATATTTCTTCAGGCAAGATATTCCAAATCCCTTAACCAGCCCAGCAAGTCCAAATGCTGCACCACGACGCTCTCCGTATTTGTCACTCTTCATTAGCTGATCCAAAAGCCTAGAAACCAGAGATGGTGCATCCTCCTGATGCAAGAGAAGCGAGGGGAAAAAAGAGAATTCAGTTCCAGCTTGCAAGTTAGCTATAAACGAACAAAACAAAATGTTGGGGCAGCAGAAAGTACGAGAGGTGACTTAGGAAAAAAATATCAAAGAACAAATCTGGAAGAAACAAGATCAAAAAACTGTAGAAACAGAACTAGGACACACATAGTAATTAATATTTCCTTAATTTTATCCAGTACAGAACAAGAAGGAGAACGACTGCTAGAGCAGCACAGGAACAATAATTGTGCTCTCCAAACTAGATTGGAAGATAAAGTGGAGATCACGTACCATTTTCCTCCTCATTATTACTTCCCATATTTTCAAAAAGATGTTCAAGGTTAAAACAAACAAAATCCCTTCCAGAAATTTGAATTACAAAGCAGACTTAAGAGCAATGTGAGAAAACATTTCCTTCAGAAATATCTTAACTATCAGTAGTAGCATGGTAAATACGTGAGAATAGATCTAGTAACCACCTCAGAACACTGATATCCTGAACGAAAAAGGAACATAATTCCAAAAGGCTTATTATATTGGACTTTACTCATCCTAGAACTGAAAGGAGTCGCCGCAAGATTCATGCAAATTAGGATGAAAACAGATTGTTCTAAATATTGTCAGCTCCAAGTAAAGGACTACTCTTCGAGGATCGAGGTCATGTGCAGCTCGTTGGATATCCAGATGCTGATTGGGCAGGATCACCTTCCGAAAGAAATTCTACATCTGGATATTTGTGTTTTAGTAGGAGGTAATATGGTGTCCTGGAAGAATAAGAAACATAGTGTGGTTGCTCGATCTAGTCTTGCAGCAACTTGTGAGCTAGTTTGGAATAGTTAGTTGCTTAGAGAACTAAAATTTGGAGGAATCAGTCCGATGGAACTTATGTGTGATAACCAAAAGGCTCTTCATATCGTACCAAATTCAGCATTCCATGAAAGGACTGAACACATTGAAATTGACTATCACTTCGTCAAAGAAAAGATACTCTCCAGCAATATTGTTACAAGTTTTGTGAAGTCGAGTGATAAGCTTACAGATTTTCACCAAGTCCTCACACGTTCTCGTATTAATTAATCTAGAGCAAACTAGGTGTACATATGACTTTTATGTCTATATTTCTTACAAAACCTAGTATACATGGACTTGAACATGGATATGGACATGGTCATGGATATGGACATGGCTATGGACTGGGTATAGGGATGTCTCCTTTTTTTATTGGTTAGACACATCAAAATTTTAGCAAGTTGAAAGCATATTCCATAGGATCTAGATGAAGTACCCAAGCCCATAACATACCCTTCTGACACATGTACGCTATGAAGACTCTACGTAGCCTGGCAGTAAACAAAAGCAGACACCTTTGACTGTTAGCAAGGAGTGTAGTAACTGCAGATTGTTCAAGATTTACAGTCATGGCAATGTCCTCGTTTCTTACAGTTGCATAGTATAAAGAAGCTTTGTAGAAGAGGCTGAACTAACCTGCTTTGCCGGCATAAGTGGAGAAAGGCAAGTAGCCACAGCTCGCTGGACAGGTTCAGAAGGAGTATTCAATACATCCAGCAACTTCTCTACAACTGCGTGAACCTTAGGGTCGTCCTGTTCCAAAATAGACAACGTATTAGAACCAGAAACTTAAGAAGTCACCATTGTTTACTGTGGACCAAGTTTATAAGAAGGAAGATCAATTACCTTGGCTAAATGCTTTGCCAAAGCTCCGGTAAATATTACCACACCTTCACGGACCAGATCATATTTCTCCTCATCTGAAGCCTGCACAATCAACAAGCAGTTGGTCACTGTGAGATATTCTAACTTACGATATATATTTGAAGACCATAACAAGCTTTAACTGCCACAAAAGGGCAATAGGAGTCGACACGAAAAATTCAAACACTGACCATTCACAGCCAAACCAAAGGTGTAAAACCTCTAAAGAGTAAAACAAATAGATGATGTTGGAATGAACTATGGCGTACCTTTTTGTTCAAGTAGTTCTCGAAAATAGGGAATAGCAATGAGACATTATCTCTTCCATGTTTGTCAATAATAACTATGCCGGCATTGATCATTCTTCCTCTAACATCTGCATTAGGATCTGCCTGCAATTTCAAAGCCCCCATTACTCAAACCCAATTAGGATAAAATCTTTTCTTATGAAATTTCATGTATTTCCAAAAAGTTCTGTTCTGATGGTTTTTAGAAAACAAGCGAAGCACCACACTTCATAAAACAGTTACTACTTATCAAGAGAACTGTGCTTTGAAGTTTTTAATATAAGGAGAGAGCTCCTTAAAAGCCAAGATAAGAAGTATCTCAGCGAGGATCTTTCAATTGTAAGAGAGTTCACATGTTTAGTGTCACTATAACAAGACAAACTCTAGGGAGTCATTTGGTTTGGAGACAAGTTATGTTGGGATTAGATAATCCCATATAAGGATTAATTATACAGGGGTTACTTATGCAGGGATTATTTTTATTGGGCGTTTGGTTCATACACGAGAAATAGATATGCAAGATATCATCTAAAGTATTTTATAGTTTTAAAACTTTAAAGCAAGGACTTTACAATTATGCCCTAGGAAAATTGACTTTAATTGGATTCTATGGAAAAGAGAAGGCTAACTGTCCTTTTGGTATCTTATCCATGTAAAAGTTATTCCATGTTGGGGTGGAATAAAATTATACACTAATAGGGGTATAAAATTATACTGATTATTAATTATAGACAATTCAAAAAGGCAACCAAACATTGTATAAACTAATACTCATCTTGATACATGGATAACTTTATCCTATGCAACAAATCAAACGACCCCTTAGAGGAGCTTCATTGCCAAAATCAGCATGCAAGGAAGTAAATGAGAACTTCCGTGCACCTGTCAGTTATACCATTAGAAATCTTTGATAGATGGAGAGAGAACAAAAATAAAATATGCAGATCTTAGATTTTATCATCCAATTTGATATATTTAAACTTACACACAATTAACAACACCTCATTCATAGAAAGAACTTATTACCAGTGCCCTTGAAATTAGGAATGTCATAACAACAGGAAGGTCTTTTGCTCTAAGAACATCTGCCACAGAAAACAAAGCCAATGCTATTCCTTGTCTGCCTATCCAGCCAAAATCAATGTTGTCTTCCCCAGAACCAACATCACGGATGTATAAAGAAAATAAAGTTGAAAGACATTCCTGAAAGCATTGTTTATCCAAAAGACACACACGTTAGTCAGATAAGAATTTAATATACATTTCCAGAAAACAGAACATATAAGCTAGTTTTTTTTGTTGTTGTTGTACATTAACATAGAAGCTAGTTAAACCTGTATTGTATCTGGATTTTCATCTAAAGCAGCAGCCAAGGCCTCAGCACCAGCCACTCGCACATTATAATTAACATTGGAAAGACCTTCGAAAATGCCAGAGTAATCTGTTCCTAAGTCATACCCGTACTGATCCCATATGTCTTCAGCAGCTTCAGCAACAGACTGAATAGAGAACACACACAGTTCATACTGTCATGATAACATTTTGGACATCGTGCTGAATCATAACACCACTTAGTGCACAAATCTGAAATGAATGTCTGAATTACTGCTAGACAGACAACCTAACTTAAAATAATCAAGATTTATTGTTGATTAACTAAAGCAGCAAATATCATAAAACCATACTGTTCAGATACTGAAGCTATTAAGCTCCTACAATTTACCTAAGATCAATTCATTACTACTTGTCACTTTCAACTAACAGGAAAGAGGAACTGTCTGACATGGGCAGAATCAGTCCAAGCATACTTGGGGAGTACTTGCGCCGAGGACGTCGCAACAATAGGTGGGGGAGAGTGTCACAACCCGCTCAAAAGACCCCAATTTTCCAACCAAGACAATCAAAGATCATTTCGTTAGTCAGGCAATTGCCCAATTTCTTTTGAATTAAAACAATTTATGAATTAGAATAGCAACAAGGATGTGTTGTTGGGACTGTAGAATGTAGCAAAAGAACAAACAACAAAAGTGTGTCCCGTCTAGTTTTGCAGGGTTCTAATGTTTGCAGAACTATTTCAGCTTCATTTACGTGTTCCAACCTACACCATAAGCAAAATAGAAATTTACAATTAGACTGCATCTAGTTGGTGGAACTCATAGAATCATCAGGACATCATTTATTTATTTAAGGGAGCTGAAAATCCAGAGTTCATCACTAGAATGTGCTATTGGGACTGTACAATGTAGCAAAAGAACAAACAACAAAAGTGTGCCCCGTCTAATTTTGCAGGGATTCTAATGTTTGTAAAACTATTCCAGCTGCATTTACGTGTTCCATCCTACACCATAAGAAAAACAGAAATTTACAAATTGACTGCATCTTGTTGGTGGAATTCATAGAATCATCAGCACATCATTTATTTATTTAAGGGAACTGAAAATCCAGAGTTCATCACTAGAAAAGAAACTTTTACAAGAATGTAATACTAATACCTTTTCGGGATCATGTAAAGCAAGCCAGATGCGGGTGGCAATTTCACTACTTTGAGGGACAGAATGACTAGCCAGAGCAGGAATGCATTTCACAGCATTTAAGCAAGCCATCCTTACATGGATGTCTTTAGCATAAATGCCACATAAAGCCTGCAAAGACCATGAAACACAGGAGGTTATAAGTGTTATGTGGAAGCTCACAGTAGAAATTCATAACCACTTCACATACAGGTGCGACTTCATCTGGTTGCAACCCAAGGCATAACTCATTTAATGCCGGTCCAATAGATGCTTGATAAGCAGGAACAACACCGAGGACATGATAAAGAACCTACAAGAGCATCAAGATAACCTGTCAGAAATAGATACAGGAACGATAACAAAGGTATAAACAACAAGAAGATGTAGTGATCGCAACTGAGAGCATTTGAACTCTAGGTAGCGGTAAAAACGAATCCAAATGCAAGAATATTATCTTGAGAACATCATCATGAAGTCTGGTCTTCTTGGGAGCTAACAATATCCTCTCCATTATCTACGCGTACAACAAGAAGAAACATGTATACATATATCAGAAAATGTCAGTGTCTCAGTGACAAGGAAAGAACAACTACCAGAAAAAGAAAGCTATAGGAGTATGCTAGAATGATCAGACCACAAACTTACAGGGAATACAAAAATAAACGAATCCACAGGGAGAGATCCAGTTTTGCAAGAGATGGATAAGCCTTTTGTTACACGCTCAAAGAGACCAGGCCTTTCATTTGATACCTCCTCACCAGCAGAAGGAATTTGACCCCATAAGACATTAACATCCTCTGACATAATTAACCTTAAGGCTGTTGCAATTTCAAGAGCCCAGTTACAAAGTGGAGTAGCAGTACACTTTGAAAGCTTCACCAGGGTTCCATACGCTACATCACCAACTATTGGTGACCGTAGTAGAGGATTGATAAACTTCACCTAAAGATTATATTAAATGAAATAGTTCAAAACAACATACAATGTATGACCCTCAAAGTACAACCTCTACACACGAACAGTTACATAATGGCACAGATTTCTTTTCCCTTGGTATTATAGGCACGTAGAATTAAATCATTTTGGTATGACAGAAAAATCCAGAAGATAGCAGCTACTTTGGGTAAAGTCTCTAACTTAAGTTCACGAAAACACAAGGATATCAATCTACAAAAGAGAATCAAGAGAGAAAAGGGTCTTCTTTTTAACAAGCCAACAGAAAGTAGCATTAAAATGTTATCGTTTAGCAGCAACCCTTTTTGTACAGCATAACAGGAACAATGGGAAAATGTTCAAACATGCGAATTCCTCATTATATAATTTACCATAATGCAGAATCAGATCATCCAAATATTTCCTCTGGAGAGTTACAGACTCACAGTGATCAAACTGGAGATAACAACTGAAATTTCCACTTCAGTGATATTTCTTCCATTTTTCTTGAGCGACACAGGCGTTTATTTTATGAATGGGGCTTTGGTTGAGTAGTATTAGATGATACCTGCTTAATATACAAACAAGATATTATATTGGATAGCAGAGAGCACACTGACCAAGGAAGGTAGCTGACTGTGAGTGAAGACAGGATTAGCTATGGCCATTTCTCCCAGAGCTTCCAACACTGACGAAAGATTCTTTTTTACAACCATGACTTTTTCACGTATATATGCTTCCTCCCTCAGCTGCACCTCGCGTACCTCTTCCTTTGCACTTTTTCCCTTATCTCTATCTAAAGAAATAAAATATAAAGACAGATAGATGACTAACAAAATTATCTACCATGATAAAATTAAGTTCAATACGAACAGGAAATATCAAAAAGGTACCAGCTTTCTTTGATGATTTTCCACCATCTTTTTTCCCAACTCCATTAACTTCTTTGCTAGAGGAATCACGCCTTGCAGTATAATTAGAACTCACTTGATCCTGTATGTGAAAGCAAACTCTGCCATGAGAAAGTAAATAAATAAGATATTCAATTCTGGACTTGAGAAAGATAGATAGTGCGCTCACGGGGCCATCATTGTTATCATACAGCCTAAAACGGCCTTTTGGTTGTTTTGTGTTCTTAGTTGCAACAGACTCAGCAATGTAAACACCTTGTTCAGTCGAAAGCATTCCTTCAGGAGTTTGAAATATCTAAATGCAAGAGAGATAATGAAGCAAAATCAGAACATAGCCAGTAAATACCTATTAAGACATTAAAAGGAAAAGTGAAACAAAGTTAAAATAGGATATAAAGCCAATGACATTAAATTAAATTCTCTTATTAGGGAGCCAGGAAACAAAAGCTCTATATACATCTGAGAGAGTAATGTGTCTAAAAAAAAATTGAAACTTCTGTAACTTAGAATCCCTTTCCCTCCAGCTCCCTGAAATACTCAACAAATGAAAAAGAAAAAAAGGCAGAAAAAGGGAGCTACAGAAGGGTAATTTGACTGTGAAAATTGACCAGTTACACTCGACATTGTAATAATAATTTTTAGCATTTAAACCTTTGTTAAAAGATCCAGCAAGCAAAAGATATTCTTCTTTGATAGGATTTCAGAGGCATAGTTTTCCAAAGGCGAAGGAGTTTAGGCTAGTTAGAGGGTCATTTGTTCACCAGCATATTTTTCATGGTTACAATCCCTCTGGATTTTACTCCCATGGTTAGAAGAAAGTTTAGTGTTTCTTGCACATGGCCTGATTCAAAACGATTAAGGACATGGTTTGGTGATAGGGATTTTACAGTTTTCCGAATATATCCTTAGCAGCAGCAACAACAAACCAGTGTAACCCCACAAGTGGAATCTGGGAAAGGTGGGGTGTATGCAGACCTTAACCATACTTTTGTGGGGTAGAGAGCCAGTTTCTGATAGGCTCTCGGCTCAATAAAAGAGAATGCAACCACGCCATAGCTGCAAACATGCAAAAAAGAGAGCCTCTACTGCAGGCCATCCTGGGATTTGCCAAGCCAAGATACGGGTTGGATCATCTTTAAAGCCCCATTTTGTTAATCCAGAGTGACATTATTATCATCACTGGGGGTATATGGATTCATCTCCTTAAGTCTTTTATGAAAAATACAATTAGCATGCTGGTTTTCAATAGTATTTATACATAAGTCTATAATCTGTATCTGCTTAATGAGAAGATGTTTCTTTGCTGAATTGGTTAGGCAGAATGAGAGCCTGTTTGGATTGGTTATTGTAGGTGCTTTTAAGTCAAAATAACTTTTAAGCAATTTGTAGTGTTTGGCTAAAATAAAAAATTACTTTAAAGCACTTCTTAAAGCCAAAATAACAAAAATAAGTCAAAGGCCATAAGTTAGAAATTCTAAAATTACGACTTTTAGCTTATAAGCCGTAAGTTATTATTGGTCCACCCAAACAGGCTTCTAAAAATGAGGCACATGAAGTCAAAAACAAGAACAAAACATTACAACCTAAAACACAAGATTAAACAAGTCTAATAGCAAATAAGTTACAAGGAAACCAGTTGAGGAAACAAAATAGTCATCATGACGATTAATGAGGACTGGTCCAGGTGTGGAAAAGGGTATCAGCTTGGGAAAATATTCTTACAAGATAACAAGTTCAAAGGACCCTCAAAAAGTCACTACCTTTAGCTCCCCATCCCCCATCCAAAAGCTCTCATACAATTGACGTGTACTTAAGACTAGAACATCCCTAAATGCCAGACATAAGATATGAAAACAACATAACCAAATGTAGATCGAGTAACTTGCATTAATTTACCCAATATTTCGAGCCTATTTGAACATATAAACTTTTTGCTTGTTTGCAACTTTTTATTTTTCATAAAAAACTGTTTGGTTATACATTGTATTCAATTTCTCACTAACACTTGAAGTTGAGTTTTTCAAGTTTGAAAACCTGGTTGTAACAACAATACCAATTTTAACAAAAAATTCCTCCACAGAACCTCCAACATTTTTCAAGCGAAACTCATGTCCAAATTCAACTTCAATTTCCAAATACCATTTTTCAACTTAACTTCAAATACTACTTTTTTCAAAAATCACCAAATTCATGCCTAAACACCTATTTATGTACAAAAGCTTACATGATCCATGATTTATAAAATTATGTGTTGCAAACATCAATGAATCTAGCAACTGGAAATTTAATGACATTACCTGAATATCATTTTCAGATAACATATCATGCACGGAACGGTCCGGAAGATTGTTGAAGTGCTGCAAAAGAGAAGGAAAAAGTTTATAAACACATCGAGTAATAACAAGTGACAAACAACAATTCCAAATGAACCATGTCAGTAACCTTCTCGAACTCCATGTAGGTTTCTCCAGGTAACATGGACATCAAAGTTGATAAGGAGTTTATTGCTGCTTCTTTTGCAAAATGATTAACACTCATCAGACCCGTCAGTCCCAACAAATCCTGCAGGATAAGAATATGGGACAAGTTACTGAACATATGGTAATGAAGGATGGTACCCAATCGATATAACACTCTACTTGGCTCCAGGAAGGAGAGGGGAACGTGAAAGATAGAAAAACTGATTCATTTACTTCATAACCACCCAACATTACTCCCACGCGTCCAATTTTCAATTGAAGTAACTAGGCAATTAGAATAGGAAAGGAGATATCATGAGTTTGACATGATGCAGAACAATGTGTAAAAACTATATAGTTTTCCAAACCATCCATATCAGCATTCCTCAAAGTTATGTAGATCTTGCAGAAATCAGTAATGATCTTCCACAAAAATATGGGAAGTAACAGATAGAAGTTGCAGTTCACCTTGCACAAACCAACCACATTAGTTGTGACAAGACCAATGACATCAACACCGTGTTTATGCAAACATTTTTGCACTCTCTGACAAACAACAAAGACAAAAGAGGTTTAGACATATAATGAAGTAATATATAAAACAACAACAACAACAAACCCAATATATTCCCATAAAGTAGGGTCTAGGGAGGGTAGAGTGCACGTAGTCCATACCACGACCTCATTGAGGTAGAGGGTTGTTTCAGTTAGACCTTCGCCTCAAGACA
>JBDJHY010000087.1:10187203-10202336 GCA_039654485.1 Withania somnifera
ATTAGGTTTTACTTAACACACCTGCGAGACTTAATTTTGTGCACAGGATTGAGACCTGACCATTATAGTGAGCCCGCATATTGTGGCGTACATACCATTAGTGAGCCCATGGAGATGTACACTGTATTAGACCGCGATTAGAGTTATAGAATCATAGTAATGAGTATTTGGGCAACATACGCTATTATGCTTTACACTTGACAAAGATCGTCTTCAATAGGTCATCATACGGTCATTTGTATTAACAATAGTCATAGGACATCACCTAAGCAAATCATAGGTGTTACGCCATGATGAACGTTTCTTTAAAATTATGTAATGAACTAGCAAGGTCGTTATATAGGATAACGATCCATATTGTACATATGTTACTTGTATGCTCATAATTCCTTCATTTGATATTTGGGCCACATGAGCATCCGTACTTGTCTATCGGTTATTCTGTCTGCTTTACAAGCCAGTACATGTGCTGACATACCTGATTTTGGGGCATTGCATTTTTGTAAATGCAGGACCAGGTATAAATGTTAGCAAACTTCCAAGTAGGCACCCGGTGCATAATCAACAAAGAAGTTGGTAAGCTCCATTCTCACCTGGAGCTAATAGATATCGAGTACTTTTTTACTATACCCATAGTTATAATTTGGGTTCATTGTGGCCCTGTCCTGACCATTTGACTTTGTATAGTATAACTCCTGTTAGAGGTTTCATAGATGGTGTAAAGTTGTCATATGTAGCTATAGTTCCAGTTGTATATTGTAGTTGCGCGGCCAGTATTATTTTTATATAGTTGTTTCTTCCGCGCAGTACAGGTAAGTTGTATAGCATGTGCTCGTAAGGTTCTTGTCCACCCCGTTTCGACTTGGGGTGTGACAAGTGACTCACTGCAGCTGGCTTACGGCGCACTTAGCTCGCCTGATATCTCGTTATTGTGGTTCCAACATTACTCCCATGACTAATAAGTTTGATTGGACTATAATCCTTCAAACTCTGATTCAAGCTGCTTTGGACACTGCAAGAGGTCCACATCATTCTCTTTAGTAAGGATTTTTCATTTCCTTATTGCACAACATTTTGAACTCTCAAATAAAATATGATAGATATGTTTGCATAACAATACATCACCATATCTAGTATAACTCGTCAAACATAAATTTGTTTATAGGGAAAATAATTTCATTAATAATAAGAAAAATCCTATGTATACCAGAAGTATGCCAAAAAGTAGAAAAAGCCACAACAAAAAGAGATTCCCAAGAACAACACCGAATGTATATGGTTGTACAAACTAGAATACCATGGGTACACGAAAAAGAAACAAGGACTAAGAGGTTATACGTCAAGTGTATACATCCATTCATGATCCCTTCAAAACTCTTCTATTTCTCTCCTTCTACAAGACCTACACAAGTGTTAATGGCGCAAAGTTTGACGCTCTCCGACTCTCTTCCTAATAGTCACAACAAAATATGATTCTCAAGAACAACACTCAATGTATATAGCTATGCAAACTACAGTAACATGGGTGCACGAAAAAAGGAACAAGGACTAAGACAGGTTCTCGATCCCTTTAAAAACTCTTTTATTTCTCTCCTTCTACAAGACCAACACAAATGTTAGCGGTGCAAAGTTTGATGCTCCTTGGCTTCTCTTCCTAAAAGTTACTAGTGGTGTTTCCCCTAATAATATGTTTGGCATTGCCATTGCCTTCAAACCATCTCTTCATCTCACCCACAAGACTTGCCACCTGAAAATGTAAGAGCAAGGTCATCATAATTGCACATACGGCACCAACTAATTTATACAATCCTCCCACTCACCGCCAACCAAGTAGCAAGCACACCTTATTGCAGGAAACTAAACCGATAAGTCAAAAAAAAAATTGATTCCACCGCCGCCAAAGGTTATGATAATCACTACAATGTAAAAAGTTAATCTCTCTCCCCAGCTCTATGAGTTCTGACTAGTTCGTAATATATTTTCTTGTAAAGTTGCTTCACCATGCCTTGGAATTTAGTAACTTCTCAATTCCAAAGATTCCTCCTAATGCTCATATCCCAATAAACTCGTTCCTCCCCCTCTTGTAACCTTTGAATCTGTCGTACTGTCAACTCCTTCCGGTTCGAGATACTGTCATATATATGAGTTCTAAAATCTCTTCTTCGCACCACCTGCATGAATGTAAAAGCTTATTTTTCTATCATCTCCTACCTTAAAAGTTTATTTGAAACGGGAAAAGTTTTATTCCTTAGCATTAAGGGTATACTGGCTGCCTCCAAAAAGTGAGAAACCAAGAAAATACTTACAACGAACCTAGTAAATCAACAATTTCATTTGTACCCTTTAACAAAGTTGCATAGACAAAAAAAGCAAAGATACAATATAATTCCATTTTACTTTCTCAATTGAATTGGATCCATCTTCAAAGTATCTTCCATCTCCTACCTAAATTTATGTTGAAGTCTTCCCGCCATTCATAATATTACTTTGAAGTCTACACCCAAATGAAAGTGTGATAGAAGACTAGAAAACAAAAATGGTCAACATATAAGATGACAAGAAAATTAAAACCACCAGATCATCATACTTCACATCTCCAAATTTAACTCCATTCACCCATTCTGTCACATTTTCACCACTGCACTCCATATATAGTCTCCTGCCTTTCAATTTTGTGAGTGAACATTTGGTATAGAAAATACAAGAGCAAATGAATACACGCCTAAAATATCTAAAAATCTGACCAGCAATCAAACAAATTCTTTTACATCAAGAGACATGAAAGCGCAAATTTTAGAAGTTCCAAATAATATAAAATCTTAAGGACATTTGAGTACTCCAGCATGACTTAGCTATGTCACCTAAGATTTTGATCCTGTTCCTAGCTAAGATCTAGGCGTCTAGACCAAATCAGGTCATATGATCCCCATTACATATAGAACACCTAATCTCAATAATTTTCGTCTTTTTTAATGGTTGCAGCGCAAACAAGGTCCATTCTGAGAGAAGATGGTAGGCAGAATGGGTTCTTTTAACTTCAATCTTCTTTTAAATCACTTTGTCTAAAGGTTCAAAGTGCGGAATGTTAAAAGGCGTAAGTATGTACAGAAAGTTCACCTCATCTTCATTTGAAGAACCTTTTCACCAACATCAGACAGATAACACGAAAACTCAACCATTAAAGGTTCAGATAACTGTGGGGTAGCAGAAAGCATCCTCCTTGTAGAATTATAAGCTGCTCGTCGGATATCCCAATTTGGATGGCATAGTAAAAAGAGTATAAACTGTGAAGGATTGAGTACCATTAGAAATAAAGACAAATTTGTTTCAAAAATAAATAAATAAAAACAAATTCATTTAAGCATATGACACCCAATTAGATACACTTTGCCAATTAACCTGCATTAAAGTCTTGATTGCGAAAGTTTCCAATACCCTGTAGAAAACGGACATTCAACTTCAATATTGATACTATCTGGCAACAATAAATGATATGCACAGATTGCAAACTAAGAGTAGAAACCTTCTTAAAAGTAGGACCCCTATGTGGACCATAAAACTAACCTTCTTGAATGATCAACCAGCATCACCTCAAATAGATCATGACAAGCCAAACAGTCCTCAACTGATAATTTTGCGGCCTGGAAAGAGAATTGAGCCAAGTTAAGAGCACTTAAAGATGTCACTACACAATTATAGGGCTTTCTCATGCATCTTGTATCAAGGATATAGGTCTTTGGAGAGAAGGGAACCGAAGTATCTTGGCATTATACCTCATATACAGTTGCAAACTTCTAAAGATGTTTATCATCTTAAACAACTCGAAATGTCAAGAGGGAAAAATCAACATACTGGACTGCTAGGTGATAAATTGTGAAAAGAACACAAGTTTAAGACCTCCCACTAAGAAGACCAGAGGTAAGAAAGGTCGTTGAGATTTGAAGAGATGAGGCCTATGAAAAAAGTATCAACTTTGAAGCCCAGGGTAAATTGTTCAGATTAAAAGCATGCCATGGAAAATTGTTAATTCGCCAAGAATGCAGTCAACCGCATATAAAGTTCCAACACAGAAAATATCGCATACTTCTTCTGTGCCAACTGCTAACCACAATCATTCAAAATGACAAAAAAATTAGCGCAGAATATTCACCAGAGGAATTGGCACCACTGCCGGCTCATTCTGCCATACCAATGACCAAATTTTCTCCTTTATTATAGTCTCATCTAACAGCAGCAGCAAAGGCAAAATTAGAATGTGTGAAAAAAGAAAAATTCATATGAAAAGATGTAACTGAATTAAATCACAGAACACGAATATTTACATCAGTAATCTATATATTGTTACTAAGTCGGTGACCATAATTTTTATGCACTGGAAAACTGAAAAGGCCTAATAAACCTGCTTTAACATCCACTGCAGCAAGTTTTGCTAAACAAAGCAATGCATAGATGCCATCCAACCGTTGTGCTGCTTTCGTGTAACCAGTTTTAACAAGTGGTATTAGAGCTGTCAACAGAGAGGACATCCGTGGAAGAGCATCAGCATTTTGGAACATTGCTCGCATACAGCGAAGATGACCTCTTCTGAGTGCTTCCTTCTCTTTGAGCCCAGACGCAATGAGAGATATAACGTCGGACTGAATTGCATCAGCACATCTTGTGGTCCAAGCAGCCAAACAAGATAAACATGCAAGCTTGACCTCTTCATTACCTGGATAAACATAAAGTACAAAACATAGATCTGAAGCTAAAGAAGACGTTGCAGAAGCAGGAAGTGTCAGGGATAAGCTAGCACATACATGAACGAGATAAATTATACCAAAACCTACCATCATCCTTGTAACAGGACAAAACGAAATTACAAATCGTCTTTGACAAGCTGCTAAGATGTTTCCCTTCTGGGGCATTTGACAATTCCCGCAATGCATTTATCATGCCAACTCTCTGATAGGCAAAAGTAAGCCTTCCTTCTGAGCCTGTCAATATTGCAGATCCAGTAAATTACTAGCTAGTCAGTCATTCTTATTTGTCACTAGATAGGAAAATCCCATATCAATAAGTCGATGGGAAAGTATAAAGTAAGAAACTCAACCTCCAACAACCAATTTGACTGCATTAAACATCGCTTCTATAGCATCTGGACTGCTAGATTTTATGCTTAAGCACCTAACGATGGATACAGCAGCAATCCTTCTATATTCATCTGCATGTCTCACCTGTGATAACAACACTGAAAGAATCTCTACAGCGTATTTACTCAAATCGAGTTCGGAAGATTGCAGAAGGATTCCAACTGATTCCAAGACAAGCTCTGGATTTCGTTTCAACATCTTGACAGATGAGGGAATGACAGTATTCTTAAATTCTTCATGTGTTAAACGAGAAAATAATGGAATGAAAGCATCGCTGAGGCCCTTTGGTGGCTTTTCTCTTGCATATAGAACAGCTTTAACATATATCTCGAGAAAATTTTGCTGCAGACAGAAACAACACAATATATGTAAAGCTAAAGCAGAAGCGTAGGAGGATCCTAACATCTTTGGCTTCAAGTACCATAGCTTCTACGTTTCAAGAGTTGCTCGAAAACCAGTTCATACCTTCCATTGATCAAATAAAGGTTGATTTGCAATTGAAAATTCTAGCATCAAGAGTATAAGCCCAGGACAATCCTTGTAAGTGATCCTTGAATCCCTTAGTTCTTCCATGTATGTTTTGTAAATATCTGGTGCCTGAAAACGGAACACATTATAAAGGAAATTAGGACCTCTGAAAACATGCTTCAATTAAGACCCGCAGATTAGATAAACGAAATGAAACCTTTGAAAACAAAACGAACAAGCTCTTTTTGCAGGTCCGTCTAACATGGGACGATCCTTGCATACCAATATGCAAGATTAATGCTTGCGCTTGTGCTAGTCGACACACAGCGTTCTTTGATACTGAGGAAAACTGGCTATTAGTTAGAAGAAGACAAGACCAACTTAGGAGTCTATGGCATCCTATATAGGATTGGAATTTGAACTGTTTTTCCATGAATTGTACAAGGGTTCCCGCAAAAGCTTTCATAAAAAGGGTTTCAGTCAACGCTTTGTTAACCACATCATCCACTGCGGCCGTTGATCCTCGATCATCATAAATAAATGTTGTACTGAAAATTATTTCTACCAACAGGGAAGCAATTTCAGCGGTCATCTCTGCAAAATTCAAAGCCAACAAGATGAGCTTCAAAACATACAAATTAAATCTTAACATGAGTAAATATGCATCCAATTTCTAACGTGAATACTTCATTAAAGAGAAATCAAGAAATGCACCATGAAAGACCACCTGCTTATCACTGTTCATTCAAGAATAAAAATGTTTTTAGAGCTTCTCTCAAAATCCCGGTATATCACATAAGCAACATTGCATATCTCTACCATATCCACATGCCAACTCTGTGCAATCAATAGTTAATGTCAACAATTTGCTTGTAGATGAGAGACCTAACAACCCGTATACAGGTTTCACCTCTTTTTTTTAACTTGGTAACTTTGTAGTATATCACAACAGTACATGGGTTGTACTGACACCTTATATACAAATGAACTACAAACTCCACTGCTCTATGTCTATATTGAGTCTAAAACATCAATTATAGAGACAGTGTCATTTGAGTATAGTTGGTTACACCAAAAACATATCAAAAAGATGCAGCTTAATTTAACTTTCTGCACACTATTTTCTATCCTTTCAAAACACCTAGAGTTCCTCTCCTTCCATGTTGCCCACCATATTGAAGCAGGAATAATTCTCCATCTAGCTCTGTCCTTGGCAGTAACACCAGCCTCCTCCCAGCTTTTTAAGGCTTCAATGACTCTCCTAGGCATGGTCCAAGATATGCCTTTGAGATTCAAGAACATCCTCCATAGCAGTTGAGTGTATATGCAGTGTGGAAATAAATGGTTTACAGTTTCTGAGGTTTCCCCACATTGGAAACACCTAGAACATAAGGTTATCCCCCTTTTCATTACATTATCTTGGGTCAGAGCTGCTTCCTTAGCTAGCAGCAATATAAAATATCAAACTTTATGTGGAACTCTGCATTTCCAAATATGTTTCCATGGCTAGGTAGGATTTTGCTGGGTTGGTAGATCCATCAACCTATAAGCTGCTCCCACTTTAAATATACCTCTGTTGTTCCCTTTCCACCACAACACATCCTCTTCTGTCTGAATTCCATTGAAATTACCAACAGTGTTGAGGAATTCTGCCACCCTCATTACTTCCCAATCATTGGGTTGTCTCTTGAAGTCAAAATTCCATCCGTGTGTTGTCCAGAGCTCTAAAATAGTGCTTTGTTGAAAAAGGACTAGGTTATATATGTCAGGAAAAAGGATCACCAGCACTCATTCATGTGCCATTTTACACATTATTTTGAACATGTATAAATGGAATTGGAAATGCATAAATAATGCAACATTGAAGTTCCCTTTTTTACAAAGATGGAGCTATTAAAGTTGTATGACCTATACGTCTAAGAGCTTAAATTGTTAGAGAAAGCACATTCTTATTTACTGGATTATATTCTGAACACATAACCTCACATGCGGGCCTGATTCTGTTTTTCATTTTTGTTCAAGAGCTAAACACGTGGAAATATTTTTTGATCATGGGTGGCATAGTAATATCGAAACCAGGACCTCTGCTTTCTTTGATACCATATTGAAATTGCATGATCATCTGATCTAAAAATTTAACTTGTTAAAGAGAGCAAACGTTTTACAACTTGCCCAAAATATCACAAGGTATACTGCATCCTGATTCACTAATGTGATAAAAGGACCGGATAACTTGGGGAAAAGAATTATTTCCACCATTTATATTCACTAGTCTTACGGTAGATAAGTCGGTAATGACTATACAAACCATAACCAAGAAAAGGTATCAAACCTTCAAAAAGTCATGCGGAAGTTCTCAAAAAATACCCTCTATAGCCAATACTAAGCATATCACAAACAAAATCTTGGAGGATTTGCACATGTTGATACTATAATGTAGGAAAATTGTAAAATTCACAAACCTAGAATTGACAACGGAACCATAATAACTAAGCGTTGATCAAGCTCTCCTATAGCTGAGAGTTGCAGGTAAAAGGTGAATTTGCTGGGATTTGGTGGAGACTGCCTGGCGAAAGAATAAAGAGTGGTAAGACCACCCAGGCAGCTATCAATAGGTATTGCACGAACAGAAAAGGGTAAAGGAAGAGGAGAAAGAAAAAGAGGCTAAAAAATGGGCCTTTATTTTTTTACAAAGATTCTCGGAGAATGACTCCCTAATGTTATGTTTGCATAAAGCACCAGGAAGGAAGAACAATATCACCAAAACCAGGGAAATCAAATCTTTTTTTATAACTTAGAAGTCCCGGAGGCTAGTCGTGCAAGTACAGGAATTTGCATATAATGACTCCACCCCATTATCCTTCTTAAATATCATACTTTTTATGTGGCATGCTTTGATCCTGTAACGTCTGCCTAACCCATGCATCATCTCCTATGCTCTTAACAGTAGCCAAAGCTCTGGGAGGAAGAAATTAAATCTTTCTTTTCACAAACTAGAATAAGTCTATTACATTTTCACCAAACCCCTTTTCGTTGATAATCAAAATTTCTCAACACTACACACAAAGATGGTGGGAGAAAATATGTAGAATGTGAAGCTATGGCTCAATTACAACCATCTTTTCAAGTCAAATAATAACATTTCCAATACACCTGCAGGCTACAACCCCCAACCCCGACTGCTCTCTCGACTCAACATAAGTTTTTGGTTGTGGATTTGGAGATCAAGAAGAAGGGAGTGAATAGAGTTGGGGATAATCGACATAGGATCAAATGGGGTAGCTTTGATTATGGCCAATGCCTTGGAGATAGGGGAGAAGTTGATGGGGGTCTGGGATTAGTGGAGATGCGAATACTATGTGGAAAAAGACTGTTGATTGCATTAGAGAGACAGCTAGCGAGGTGTTGAGTGTCGAGGTGATCTGACAGAAGTCGGGAGATGTGTGGTGGAATGGAGAAGTGCAAGAAAAGGCAGAGCCTAAGAAGAGGGCTTATGTGAAGTTGGTGGAGAGTACAACCGAGGAGAAGCAGATGACTAGGGAGGAGTACAAAGTGGCGAGTAAAGAGGCAAAGTTAGTGGTTACGGCGGCTAAAACAACAGTGTTTGAAAGATTGTACGCACAATAAGAGGATTAAGGGGAGATAAGAAATATACAGGCTTTGCCAGGGCGGGGGAGCGAAGGACTCATGACCTTGACCTAGTGAAGTGTATCAAGGGTGAGGACAGCAAAGTATAGGTGGAGGAGGTTCTCATTGAAAGGAGATGGCAGTCACACTTCTATAAGCTCTTGAACGAAGCGGGGGACAAAGACTTTGTGTTAGGTAAGTTGGAGCACTCAGAGAGATGTCGTGATTACAGTTATTGTAGGCGTATAAAGGTTAAGAAGGTTAGGACTGTTATTTATATGATACGTAGAGGTAGAGCGAATAGGCCGAATGAGATCTCGAGTGGATCTTTTGGAAGCGCACAAGTGGGGCAGGTATGGAGTAGCTGATCGAGTTGTTCAAAGTCATTTTCAGGACGACAAAGATCTCAAAGCTTGGAGATGGAGTACGATGATTCCATTATACAAGAACAAGGGTGACATTTAAAATTGCAACAACTTCAGGGGTATCAAGTTGTTACACGATGAAGGTTTGGGAAAGGTGATGGAGTTGCAGTTAAGGAAGATCAACTATCTCTGAGAATCAGTTTGGTTTCATGACAAGATGCTCGACAACTGAAGCAATTCACGTTAAAATTTGTAAAGAGACTGGTTGAATAGTTTAGCAATAGGAGGAATAACCTACACATGGTATTCATTGATCTAGAGAAAGCTTACAACAAAGTTCCCAGTAAGGTTCTTTGGAGATTTTTAGAGGAAGCTAGAAGTGTTCCTGTGGCATACACTACGACGACTAAGGATAAGTATGATGGAGCTAAGACTTAGGTAAGAACTGTGGGAGGAGACTCGGAGCACTTCCAGATATTGATGGGTTTGCATCAAGTATCAACCCTTAGCTCATTTTTATTCGCTTTGGTGATGGAGGGTTTGACACGAGGAATTCAAGGCGAGGTGTCATGGTATATGTTATTTGCAGATGACGTGGTTTAGATTGACGAGACCCGAGGAGTAGTTAATGCTAAGTTGGCGGTTTGGAAACAAACCCTTGAGTCTAAAGGATTTATAGGTTGAGCAGAACCAAGACGGAATATTTGGCCTGCAAGTTCAGTGAAGTGCCAGATGAGGATGACGCGATAGTGAAGCTTGATACTCAGGCCTTTCTTAAGAAGGATAGTTTCAAGTATCTTGGATCTATGATCAGGAGAAATGAAGAGATTGACAAAGATATCACACCGTATTGATGCAGCATGGATGAAGGCTTGCTTCTGGAGTGTTGTGGGATAAAAAGGTGCCTCTTAAGCTTAAAAGCAAGTTCAATAGAGTGGTGGTTGGACCGGCTATGTTGCATAGAGCAGAGTGTTGGCCAGTAAAGAACTCTCACATCCAAAAGATAAAGGTGGCAGAGATGAGGATGTAGCGATAGATGTGTGGATCTACTAGGAGTGATAGGATTAGGAATAAGGTTATTAGAGACAAGGTAGGAGTGAGTTCGATGGAGGATGGGATGCAAAAAGGGAGGTTGAAATAGTTAGGACATATGATCAGGAGGGGCACGGATGCCCAATGCAAAGGTGTGAGAATTTGTCTATGGATGGTTTCAGGTGCTAGACCGAAGAAGTATTGGAGGGAGATAATCATACATGAAATGAAGCACTTACAACTTACCGAGGACATGGTCTTAGATAGGAAATTAGGAGGAAGTGTACTAGAATAGAAGATTAGTAGGATGGAGTTTGTACTTGTTAGTAGGTAGGTTAGCTTTGTTTTGTCTTTCGTGTTAGGAGTTTGAATAATTACTTGTGGTGGTTGTTTCGAGTAGCTTATTTGTAATATTCTTCTTGGTAGTCTTACTTTTGATATTATATTATTTTATTTTTTATTGTTCCCTATTCTCGTATTATATATTTTCTGGACTATTTTTTGTTTTAAGTTGAGGGTCTTTCGAAAACAGTCTCTCTATCTCACCTCTGAGGTAGTGGTACAGAATGCGTACAATTAACCCTCTCCAGAAACCACTCTGTGGGAATATATTGGGTATGTTCTTGTTGATGTTTCCTCTATCGCACTAACATTCTCACACATGATCACTCAAAACTCACTTGTCACTCCTGATGCAACTTAATAAAGCTCTGCATTTTATTCATGGATTCACTTGTTCAAATAGAAGATAGGCACCAAGTTCTTGAAAATATACTGGATCCAACTGCAACTTGTAGTATATTTATCTCATGTATGTCAACCACATGTCCATATTTTGTTGATGAACAGTTGAAATGCCATATACATGATCATATTAGACAAAATAAATATCCTCTTTAAGCACATCAACATTTTCTAGTTATCCGTTAATCACATTAACATAGTAACAACTTTCCATGTCAGTCTAGGCCCCTAACAAAAGGAAATAGGAGCTTCATATATTCCTTTTTGGAATCACCAACCAGAAAAGTGCCCAGCCTAACAAGGTCATAGCCAAAAGCAAAATTTCCAACCAAAAACGGCTGATCAAACTTAGGCAATTGTGTACCAGCTCTTGACTCACTGAGTAGCTCTTCGGTAAATCATTAAACTAATGAGAGTTGTATAATCTAACTTTATTCAAATATAAAGCTTGACTTTTTGTAGGACCAAATTCAAAAATCATATATATTTTGATCATTTTTCAGACTTTGTTGAAATATATCGTAGATGCTCCAACTAGTTATCCTAGATATCTAAAGTTCAAAACTGGACTGAGGAACGAAAATACATCCCTAAAAGCCCACGAAGGACCTCCAAAACTATTATGATGATTCAATTATAGTTTGATTCTACCATGACAAAAAATGGAATGGATGCAAAAACAAAAAATGCTAGTTTCCTCGAACATTCCCATCTAATATACCAATAAGTTAAAGGTTCTCCACTGGTTTTAACACACTTACCCACAAAAGTTCATGGCTAAAGGTTCTTACCAAAAGTTCAACTATCTATTTTTAATTTTTGAATTGAAATAATTTATTGCTATTAAAATTTTGGATATTTATATATATAATTAAATATTTTAATTTTTTGAAATTAATTGGCGCCTCACTTCAAAAAGGTGAGTGCCTCTCTACTCGCCTCGCCATCAGATCCTTGTCGCCTTTTCGTTGCCCAAAACACTAGTAGGGACGCATACTTCAGTTTAAGGCTTTTCGGAGTTGTAGGCCTCTTTGTGCAGATATTCCTATTCATTTGAGAACGACAAACTTTTACTCAACAAAGACACAGAAATATTAACTTTCATTAACTTTATTTTTTATGAAGTAGAACTAATTGTTGGTATGAAGAAAATGCAAGAAGCTACAAAATCTAACTTTCTCAAACTATAAAATTACTTTGGAAAATTTGCAAGAAGCTCATGTGATTTTCAATAGTTGAAAGCATAGCCTTACTATTCCATTTCCTTTCATATTTTTGCTCCAATGCTACTTGGGTGTCCAGATAAGATAATTAAAGAAAATGAAAACCCATGATCTCTATCTCCTCTATGGACGCACCAATGATGTTTTACTTGGACTGCTTTTCTAGTGTTCCATTGTGTACAGAGTGACTTGGGATAGTCAAAGTGAAACTTAGACTAAAAGACAATGCTTTGATGATACTTTACACCGAAAAAATTGTTTACTTATTAGTTGATGCAAGTGATATAAAGTAAGAGTGTAAAGGAACAGCAACTTGCTCCTTTCGAATGCAAAATGTTTTCCTCACAAAGGCCCCATTTGGACATGAGTTGGAAATACAATGTTTTGAAGTTGGAGTTTTGTTTGGAAATGCAATTTGAATTTATTAATTTTTTTTCTGCAAATATACATAATTTTATTAAGATCGACTAATCAACAAGTAGCCATTTTTCAACATAAATCTTTCACATGTACGGACAACCTCTTCATGCCGAAGATGAATCTTTCTTGAAAAATTCAAAATGATTGATCTCTTTTTAAAAAATATAAAGTCAAGTTTTACATTTTAAAATCCTAAATCATATTTTTTTTTCTATGAGATTTGAAATTACGATGGTTCAAATGATGTGAAATCACGGCTATCAAGATGGAAAATACTTTTCCAAAAGAGAATTTAAGGATGAAAAAACAAGAGATGCATATCATAAAGTATAAGAGAGAAATGCTGACCAGAATTAGTGAGAATTGAAGGAATCTCATTGCGAAAAATTTGAATTCGGCATTTGGTAGATGATGTTGATACTGATGAAGCAATGGAAGTCAGTGACTCGACTGGACTCGCCATTTGGAGCAAAGTGCAAACGTTGATTTCAAGATTGACTCTTCGTTCCGGCGATGAGATATTTGGAGTGAAATTTTAGGGTTTCAAATGGCTGCCGCTATTATTTTTACTACTACTTGTTGACAGGGAAAGAGTAAGAGAGCTTCCCCTTATAACATGAATTGACCAAAAAACCTGGTTGCTTTTTTTGACCAGAAGTAGTGGCCCACTTGAAACTTTTTGAGTTGAATCTCCATTTACGGTTTTAGAGGGTGTTTGATTTAACTAGTTTTCGGTCTCTTTCTTTTGTATATTTTAAAATAATTAAAAATAATTTTTAAATAATTAAAAGTAGGTATTTTTTGTTTTTTATTTTTTATCTTAAAAATATTAAAGATTGACTTTTTAAAAATAATTTTTTAAAGCAAAATCAAATAGGCCCTTAACTTATCTCATTGCTCGCCACCTCAATTATTGTTATAGCACTCTTAGGGTTCGTTTGATTATTGGACAAGAAGCAAGTAATGCATGAATAACTTGGTTATTCATGTATTAATTTTATACATTATTTGGTTAACAAATGCGATAAAGTTATTCATGTATTAAGGTCGGTAGGTTTTAAATGATGTATAAAATTTATTCATATTAATTTTATATGGTTTTTTGTTGTGTTTAAGTAATTCTGCATAATTAATACTCGCGTAACTTATGAGGAAATCAATATATAGTTTTATGTGGGATAGAAAGAGGAATAAGTTATGATGGTATTAGTTATACATTGATTAAAATAATAAAATTACACATTTATCCCTATCTCTCTCTTTATTTCAACTTTCTTTTCTTTTTTTTTTTTTACCTAAAGACAATTATACAGTAGCGTTTTCTACTCTTTTTCACTTACTTCTTTGTAAATAATATATATTATTTTACAATAAATAAAATATCAATAAAAAAATAATTTTCACATAATTAATAAGCCTTACATAAATAATACCTAGATAATTAATACTTGCATAACTAATACCTACATAATTAATACGTGAATAATAAAAACTTGCACATTTTGATGATTGCTTCCATCCTATGAAAAGTTGGTTGGATCAGGATGTAGCTCTGAAGAAGCCGGAGGCTCCGCGATAGACCGGTGACTAGCAATTGATGGTTGCTCAATTAGAGGCCATTCCTCATCAATTGAAAGATTTTGTGGCTTCGATATACCTCAAAAACTTTTGCAATATGATCATCAAAGAATTGAACATTTTGATGTGATGCACCAAAAGGGACCCCCTCAACATGGTTTTGGTTTGTCACTGACATTGAGATGAGATACATTAGGTACACTTGTCGCTTTACTCTGTGGCCTACCTATTTTCACAATATTAGCCATGGAAACTTCACCGAGCACCCTACCTTGAGTAGATTGATATCTAGAAACTATGAAACTGATGAAACACCATTAACTGCTACAGGTGTTGGCTTTTTACTTTAATTTGCAGCAGCATCACTGATGTTTATAGACCTCCTGCTCATGTTACTTCTGGAAGCTCCAGGAGTAGAAGTCAGATTACTCGTGTTTGACCCATTCTCTTTCCTAACTAGTAATCAAACACCTCTATTTCAACTATGCCTACACTAAAGATATATGGTAGGGGATGTTGGTCCAGTAGAAAGGGAATAGAAGTG
>JBDJHY010000087.1:10217606-10252273 GCA_039654485.1 Withania somnifera
TTGTGTATGCTCAGCCTGTTTGACTTCTGCATCATGTCTTTCATTAACTGTCTGTTTACTGTTTTTATTTCTTATATGGGCCAAGTCAGCCAATGATGCCTACTGGGTACCTAATTACTTCGGCTTTTTGGTACTCGGATTACACTTCTACATCTTTCTAGTGCAGATCAGAGTACGAGTGGTCAGCGTTGATTCTTGCATTCGTGCTACTTGTCAAATCCTGAGGTAGAGGACGACTCTTGTCCTTCGAGCTCTACTTTATCTTGTCTATCTTTCTTTTGTTGTTACTTTTATCCAGGGAAGATATTGTACTTTTATTTTAGACTTGTATTCATGTCTAGAGGCTCATGTATTAGATATCAGGTTACTGAATTTTGTTTTATTATATTAGACTTTTTCTTATCCCTTGTCCTTTTGTATTTATGTTATATCTTTCATAATAGTTATATATTCCAACTTATTAAGTTATTGGGTGGTTCGCCTATGGTGAATTGTAGGTGCCCTCATGACCTGAGAAATTAATTCGTGAGAATATATTTTCATAAAGTGGGATTTAGGAAGAATAAATTATACCCAGGCCGTACCATTACCTCAAAGGTGAGGCAGAGAAGTTTTTTCCAATAGACCCTTTACTTAGATAAAACCACAATCTAATAAAAACAAGAAACAATATATAGTAGCAAAAATGATGGCTAATAGTAAAAACAACGCTACCGCAGAATACTACCACAATTAATCTACCTAAACAACAAGCATCAACGTAATACCAAGGATAAGACTCTACCAGCATCGTACTACAAATAATACTAACACAAAAAAACAAAAATAGAGCACACCTCTCTACTAGAAAGAACTCACTCCTTCCTACTAACCCTAATTCGCGCCCTCCACGTCTTCCTATCTAGGGTCATGTCCTCAGTAAGTTGTAACTGCTCCATGGCATGTCTAATTACCTCCCTTTAATACTTCTTCGGTCTACCTCTACCTTTACCTCTCTTGAAACCACCCAATGCCAATATCTCACACCTGTAAACTGAAGCATCTGAGCCCTTCATCATCACATGCCCAAACCATCTCAACCTCGCTTCTAGTATCTTGTCTTCCATTGAAACCCCCACCTGTCACGAATAACCTCATTCCAAATTATATCACTCCTAGTGACTCCACATATTCATCATAGCATCCTCATCTCTTCACCTTTATCTTTTGTATGTAAGAGTTCTTAATATGCCAACACTTTGTCCCATACAACATAGTAGTTCTAACTGCCACCCAATAGAACTTACCTTTAAGTTTAGGGGGCACCCTCTTATCACACTAGACTCTCGAAATGAGCCTCTACTTCATCCACCCTGCACTAATATAGTGAGTGACATCCTCGTTAATTTCTCCATTTCTCTGGATTATAGACCCGAGGTACTCGAAACTATCTTTCTTCTGAATGACATGTCTATCAAGTTCCACTACCACATTAGCCTCAGGCATCAACTCACTAAATATGCACTCCAAATATTTTATCTTGGTCTTACTCAGCCTAAATCCTTTATATTCTAGGGTCTATCTCCAAAACTCCAACTTACCATTGACTCTTTTGCAGGTCTCATCGATCATAACAATATCAACTGCAAATAACATACACCAAGGCACCTCGCCCTAAATTTGTTACGTCAATACATCCATCACCAAGGAAAATTAGAATGGGCTAAGAGTTGGACCCTGGTGCAACCCCATTAAAGCAAGATACATGAGTCTTAGTTCTGTTATACATGTCCTTTACTACTTTTAGTGTAAGATACATGAACACCTCTAGCTTCCAAGAACCTCCTTAGAAACTCCCTAGGAACTTTATTGTAGGCCTTCTGTAGATCGATGAACACCATCTGCAAGTCCTTTTTCCTCTCTCTATATTGATCCACAAGTCTCCTGATAAGAGGGATGACTTCTATAGTCGACAGACTAGACATAAAGCCAAATTGATTCTTGAAAATAGTCACGATCCTCTTCAACCTCAACCCCACTACCCTTTTCTCAAACCTTAATAGTGTGTCTTAACAACTTGATATCCCGATAATTATTGCAATTTTAAAATTCACCCTTGTTCTTGTACAATACAATCATCATACTCCATCTCTGGGCTTCAGGGATCTTTGACATCCTAAAAATGACATTAAATAACTCAATAAGTCACGCCATGCCTGCCTTACCTGAGTTTTTCCAAAAAATCAGTATTATCATTTTGCTAATAATAAGAATTATTGTTCTAGGCCTCAGGCATCTTTGACATCCTAAAAATGACATTAAATAACTCAATAAGTCACGCCATGCTTTCCCTATCTGAGCTTTTCCAAAAAATTAGTGTTATCATTTTGCTAATAATAAGAAATGTTACTGTTGTCATTATTAATCTCTAGTGATGACAATGAGGCATAAATGACTAGGTTATGGCACATGTGCCTGGGACATGCTAGAGGAAAATCCTTGAAAACTTTATCGGATCAATGACTGCTAAAAGGAGTAAGAATATGCAATTTGGAGTTTTGTGAGCATTGTCTCAACTGTCAAGGAGAAACAAAAGAGGTTAAGTTTGGACATCTATCCATAATACTAAAGGTATTTTTGGATTATGTTCACTCTGATGTTTGGTGTGCTTCCAAAACACCTTTATAAGGTGGGAAAAACTATTTTGTAACCTTTTTTATGACTTTTCTCAAAGAGTATGGGTGTACATGATGAAAATTAACGAAATGTTGGGAATTTTTCTCAAATGGAAGGCGGTGATGGAGACCCAAACTAGCAGAAAGATCAAGTCTCTTCACACAGACAATTGTGGAGAATTATAAAAATCATCTTTTCAAGAAAATTTGTGAGGACAATGGCTTCATCAAAAATTTCACTGTCAGAAGTAAACCATAAAAAGATGGAGTAGCAGAACGCATGAACCAAACTTTGTTGGGGAAGGTTCAGTGTATGTTGTCCAATGTTGGCTTGGGCAAAAAATTTTGGGCTGAGGCAATAACTTATGCATGCCACTTCATTAATCGTCTACCAGCTACCGCTATTAGTGGCAAAACACCATTAAAAATTGGTATGAAAAAGTTGTTGCAGGTTATAGTTCGTTGTATGTATTTGGCTCAATTGCATATTATTGTATGAGAGAGCCATAATTAGATCTGAGAGCAAAGAAAACTATAATTATGGGGATTACTTCTGGAGTCAAAAGATAACCCCCCCCCTCCCCTTTTGTTGTCCAGAGACAAGAAGAATTATATTCAGCAGGATGTTACCTTTAATGAATCTGCCTTGAGAAATAAAGTAACAATTGAAGTTGTCAAACAAATTTATAGTGATTCAAAGCAAGTGGAGTAAAATTAATTCTTCCAACACAAGAAGCAAATGAGGAAACAACAAATGATTTTCCTCAAGAAGAAGAGCTCAGTTGAAGAGGAGGTTACATCTCAAGAACCTCAACAACAACTTCAACCAATAGCAACCAACAAGCCAAAAAAAATAATAAGAAAACCTGCACGATTCATTGATATGGTGGCTTGTATTGACTCACTTGTAGCTGATAGTATTCCTACCACTTATAAAGACGCAGTCCAAAGTTCAGAAGAAGATAAGTGAAGGATTGACATGAATGAAGAAATGCAGTCCCTTTATCAGAATAACACATGAAAATTGGCCAATCTCCCGAAAGGCAAGAAGGCAATCGAGTATAAATGGGTATGCAAAGAAAGAAGGATTTTCTGACCAAGAAAATGTTAACTAAAAACAAGATTAGTGGCCAAAGGATATGATCAAAAGGAGGGGAATTGATTGTAATGAGGTATTTTCTCCAATCGTGAAACATTTTTCCATTAGTGTTGTTTTGGCTTTGGTAGCATAGTTAAATTTAGAACTAGTTCCGTTGGATGTAAAATGGTTTTCTTACATGGAGATTTGGAAAAGAAAATCTACATGACTCAGCCAGAAGGATTCAAAGTTTCTAGAAAGGATATGGTGTGCAAACTTGAAAAATTATTGTATGAATTAAAACAATCTTCTAGACAGTGGTATAAATGATTTGACAAGTTTATGTTGGGGCAGAAGTACGAAAGAAGCAAATAAGATCATTGTGTGTATGTGTACAAGCTTGAAGACGGATCCTTTATATTTCTCCTCCTATATGTTGATGATATATTGATAGCTTCCAAATGTCAAGAGGAAATTGAGAAGTTGAATATTCAACTAGAAAGGAGTTAGAAATGAAAACTCTAGGTGAGGCAAAGAAAATTCTTGAAATGGAGATAAAAAGAGATAGACATTTAAAGAAACTCTATTTATTTCAGAAAGAATACTTGAAGAAGGTGCTAGACCGCTTTGGCATGAATGAGAAAATGAAGTCATTTGGCACCCCACTCGCTCCTAAGTTTAAGTTAAGTGATTGTCGCCAAAAAATAAAGTTGAACGAGAATATTTGTCAAGAGTACAATAATGCAAATGTTGTTGGTAGCTTATTGTATGCAATGGTTTGCACAAGGCCAGATACTTCACATGATGTGGGAGTTGTAAGAAGGTATATGCATAATCCTGGAAAGGAGCATTGGCAAGCTGTGAAATGATTCTACGGTATGTTTGTAATACTGTAGATATTGGTTTGGTTTTTTAACCAGAAGATGGTCAATATTTGGTTGGATATTGTGACTCAGATTATGCAGGTGATTTGGACAAACAAAGATCAACTACTAAGTTATGTTTTCACTTTTACAAATGCAATAGTTAGTTGGAAGCCTACTTTGCAGTCAATAGTTTCTTTGTCTATCATTAAAGCAGAGTATATGACAATTACTGAGGTTGTAAAGGAGGCAATCTGGCCTCAAGGATTGCTTAGAGAGCTTGGTATGGAACAATAAGGCATCATGATATTTTGTGATAGTCAAAGTGTTATTTAATTAGCGAAGAACCAAGTTTATCATGCAAGGAGAAAGCATAGTGATGTTTTATATCATTTTGTACGAGACATGATAAAATAAGGTGGAGTTCCTGCAGATATGCTGACAAAAGTGGTGATTGCGGTCAAGTTTCAACATTGTTTGAACTTGGTCAACATTGTTAAACATTGAAGACTGAAGATTGAAGACACAACCACAATTTGTCATTGAGGGAAAATTGAAAATGCAGAATCTTGCCAAGGTGGAGATTTGTTAAATTTGACAAAATTTTATGCGAACTAGAGTTTAAAATTTTGGAAGGAAGATAAATCTTCTTAGGCATGAAATGTCAAGGTGATAAATTTATGGTAGAAAACTTTGACAGCCATTAAATGGCTTCACAAGTTTAACCTTGACATTTCCACACAATGATGTCATGAATGGCATGGTTTCACAAGTTTAACCTTGACATTTCCACACAATGATGTCATGAATGGCATCAAGTGCAAGAATTCATCCCTATAAATAGGTAGTTCTTAGTTCATTTGTAACACCTCTCTCATTTGCCCTCTCATTTGCCTTCTCATCTTCTAAGGTTTTTGGGTCTTGTTTTCTCTGTTGTTATATTTCACTCGTATTTTTTTGGTGTGAAACAAAGTTGGATTGATTGTGTCTAAGGACTAGGCAAAGACAAAGCTTTGTCGAACCTCATAAATCTCTTGTGTTCTTTTCTTTGTTGTCTTCTTATTTACTATTTATTAGCTACCATTAGATATAATAGTTGTGATCTAATCAGTCTCTATATAGTTGGCTTCCGCAACAACATGGATGCCTATTTTCACTTATGCTAAACATTTGATCATGAAACAAACACAGATATACTAAGGCAACAGAAAGTGTAGAAGCTAAGCAAGTGGACCAAATCGTCAACACGTTTAAGTTTTCCAATTCCAACTGATATGATTGGTCATTTCCTCGATTCTGTTACAGCTTAAGTTTACAACTACTGAGAACCACTTAATAAACCTACTGTTGTAGTACATGCATGAAATATGAAGCATCGAAATAATTATATCAGGAATCAAGCTTCGTAATTACCTCAAATGCAACGACTATCTCTGTCAAAGACACAAGTTTCAGTCACCTAAAGCACACTATCTGTATGTTCTCGCTAAAACAGAATGTATAAGTTTCATAAAATGGTGAATCAGATATGTGATTTAACGACGAACTATGAGGCTAAAACATACAAAAAGTAAAAGTAAAAGTACAGTCAGAACTTGGAGAGGGGAGAGGAAAACATGAGATATTGGTCAATCCTTCAACGGCTACGGAAGAATATTACGGGAAGATACAGGAAGGATGGTGAATATTCAGTTTGAGTCCATATGTGATAGAGAGAGCAGATATCAACCAAATGATTTGCTTGTATCTTATGACTTTTCTTTCTATGGAGAAGTCATAACAGTTAATTAGCAGTTGATGAACACAGAAAAATAGCATACCACTGCAGCTACTCTAGAAATCCTTCTCCTGGATTTTCTTGAAGAAAGCTAGCTGTTAAATCAGAATCTTTTAATAATTGCACTCCAATCATTTGAAGAGGTTTTGCAGCTTCTACTTCATTGTCCTTCCTGTCACCTACGTCTGGTTGGCTTTCAGTTTGCTCCACTTCATCCTCCTCATCTTGTGCCTCGTCATCTTGTGCCTCATCGTCTTCTGCCTCATCATCTTCCGCCTCTTTTGCGATATCATCGACAGCATCAGTATCATCTACCACATCAGTAGGTTCTAAGTCTATTACTTCCGACTGCTGGCTGTAATTTTCATTTAATCCCTCCCCAAGAAAGCGGCGTTTCCAGAATTCTGTATTTCCTTCATGCAACTTTAGACGAGAGATCAACTTATCCAGCTCTTCATCGACCTGGACAATTAACACAATATGATATAGCTTGTGTGGAGTGACACAAATTTGCATGATATCTCAAGACGACTAGTTACAACAGTTAACACACTTGAAATAACATTTACCTCTTCTTTATCCTCCTCAACTGGAGGAACCCAAAGTTGCCTGCCTCTAGAACGATTTATTCTCCTTGCTTTCTGCAATCGTTGGTAGAGTACATTTCTGGTCCCATCAGTTGGTACGCCTTGTACTTCTAATTCTTCCTTTAATTCTGATACAATCATTTTACTAGCAGCTTTTGGTTTCAAGTTCTGTTCAGGTCCTTTGATGACTTTCCTCAGTCCCTCCTCAACAAGTATGTAATCAGACCTGGAAATGTTCCCCAGAAATGAAGGTCCTTCATTGAGTAAAGTTTTCAAAAGCTTCCTGTGGTGCTACCTCGACTCTTAGAGACATCTTTATTTAAAAGAGGTTTCCCTAAGATTGGAATATATAAATCCTTCAGCATTAGGATCTAAAGGCGTTTTTCCCCTTCTTGGGACCTATCATTTGCGGTCACCAGTGAGTCCACCTTCAGCAACATATTTCCATGCTATTGCCAACTAAATTCACAACTTATAGTGGACATCAAGAACTAGAAACTGAAGCAGAACATCACCACAATAAACCTAGGAAAAACAATGAATATACAAAGAAACTACTAGAAATATAGCCCATTTTTAAACATGAAATTAGGGTGAGGAAGTCTATTATCAGTACGATTACTATGACCACTATCTAGCAGAAAGGCTCAAAACTGTGAAAAGAAAACAAGAAATTTATCAGCTAAAAACATAAAAGAGTAAATGTGACAGTTATGAGCAACTGGAGGAAAAAACGATCATGAGTTAGAGACTATATAATCTTCCCTTGACTATCCACTGACCTGGATATTATGCAACTCTAATTTGCATAAAAATGGACAAAAGAGGATAGTTCCCTCAATTATGAAATATAAGGAATAATCATCTTGATAACGTTGACATCATGTGCATCTTGAGTATCAATGAATTACAAAATGATATACTCTTAAAGTCTTAACATAAATCATCATACAACTGAGTGGCTTATCTATCCCAGCATCATATTTAAATATTACATCATCAATCTTAGCTCAATCAATACAAATATTTACTAAGCAAATAGCACGAACTGAAAGCTGGCTAAGATCCATAAAAAGGAAATGTGTAATAATGAATTTAAAGTGTTAGGTATCAATGGAGCAATACACAAAGGAACTGGGGTACTACAATAACATCCTTTTTTTCCTGATTGTTGAGTTAAACTGCATATTTGCAGAAGCAAAGATAGAGAATTAGGCATATGATTAGGTGATACTTGGTACCTCCATCATAACACGATTACCCAAATACCAATTAGGAAAACAAACAAATAATGTCAAAATCAATAGTATGCAACAAGATATGATCTACTAACATGAATAAAAATGCTTACCTGGCTATGTAATCAATCTCATATCCAGCTTCTTCCTGCAAAGGTTCAATCCATGAGCTAACTAATGTACAATATTTTCTGCTCAAGATCATTGCTCTTGGTGGCATTGGCTGGTTATCGTTATCCATAGCTTCAAGTGCTTCTAACAACTCAACATTCCTCCCCGGAGTAAAAGATCAATTTGTAGATATTCTTGTTAAAGACTCCTTAAAGATGTTACAAGCATATTATCTCATTTCAACAATTCAATATTTTAAGATATATCATATTAAATATCAACTTATACTATTTCAATTCAATCTTCTCTTGGAAATTTAATCTCTTGGATCTTGAAGTCACCATTACTGCTACGGGCTGGAAAAGTATCTCCAACGACGGCGCCATCACATCCCCACAATCATTATCATCATCTCCAAACTCAACAAATCCAATTTTCAAAAGGCAAGGAGCCGATTTACATCTCATTAGTATCTAACTACTAGGTTTGTGACTCTGAGTCCTCGTTTACTCTCTCTCTTACCGGAGTTGATTTTCCCGTGAACACAACTTTGAAAACCGACGAACATTCTCAACTTTCTTCGTCCAAGGCGCACCACGGTCAGATTTCTTTTCTCTTTTTTCTTCTCTTCTTTTCTCTTTGATATCTTCGTTTAGGTATTTTTGTGACGCAGATACAGAAGATAATTTTTTGGCAACCAATTTCGATACCAAAGTGCCAGAATTCACCAAATCAAGTAAAGAATTTGTCCTTCCTTTCGGCTGAACCCGGTGATTTCTACCTTTGATTGCTATTTCTCACTGCTTTACTTTTCATTTTTCTCTTTGATATTATTACTTTCCTGGTTGGTTTTTTAGATTGGAATTTGTTACTTTCCGGTCATTGTTTATTATTGCTTGTTGGCTTGTTATGTTTAGGGTGTTGTAGTATATTAATGTAGTGTTGTAGTTCCTCATCATCTTATTGTTCTCAAGTAGTGTGGTTTACAGAATATTGTAGTTGTTTTATAGTTTAGTGTAGATTGGAATTTGTTACTTTTCCGTCATTGTTTATTATTGCTTGTTGGCTTGTTGTGTTTAGGGTGTTGTATTTTGTTGGTGTAGTGTTGTCGTTCTTGATCATCTTCTTGTTCTCGGGTATTTTGGATTACATAATATTGTTTTTTAGTTTAGTTTCGTTGTTATTGTTAGTATCTCAGGATTATCTTGCACTTTCTTTAGTGGCTTGGGAAAATAATAGAAGAATAGAGTCATGTCATCGATCGAGTGCGGGATTGGGTTTAGGTTTGGGGGAGAGGTGGGGGTTGAGTTCGGAATCGGGGATGGGTTCAGGAGTAGGATTGAGGGCGGGGGGCAGGAGGGGTAGGTGGGTTAAGGGAGTGGCTAGGTTGAGAGTAGGATTTGGAACATAGGAACTTTATAAGAAAAATTTATAGAACTAAAATAGATTGTGTCCAGGAGACAATGGATAGGTATTAAAGCAAGAGATGTGGGTGGGTATAAGTTGTGGTACTCAGGAGGTGTGAGGAATAAAAATAGGGTAGGTATTTTAGTGGATAAAGAGTTGAGGTAACATGTAGTAGATGTGACGAGGGTAAATGATAGGATAATGTCAATTAAGTTGGTCATTGAAGGGTCTATGCTAAATATTATTAGTGCTTACGCACCGCAAGCAAGCTTGGATGAGGAGGAGGAGATGAGCTTCTGGGTTGTTTTGGATGAGATGGTTAGAGGTGTGCCCGACACCGAAAAGCTTTTCATAGAAGGAGATTTCAACGGGCACATTGGGTCGTTCTATCGATGTTCATGGAGGCTTTGGTTTCAAGGAGAGGAATGAAGGAGGAGCATTGCTTTCGGATTTTGCTAGAGCTTATTGGTAGCAAATTCGAGATTCCCTAAGAAGGAAGAACACTTGATTACATTCTGTAGTTCGGTTGCCAAGACCTAAATAGACTTTTTTCTCTTTAGGAATGGGATAAAGGTCTTTAAAGAGATTGTAAGGTTATTCCGAGTGAGAATCATTCGACTCAGCATAAGTTTTTGGTGATGGATTTGGATATCACGAAAAAGAGGAAGAAGAAGGTTGTGGATGATCTGCCAAAGATTCGATGGGGTAGCTTGACTGGCAAATGCCTTGAAGATAGGGAAGAAGTTGTTAGTTCGGGGCTTGGGAGAGTAGTGGAAATAGGAACAGTATGCGGGATAAGACTGTCAATTGCATTTGGGAAGTGTCTAGAGGGGTGTTGGGTGTCTCGAGAGGCCCATTTGGTAGGCGTACTAGGGACTGGTGGTGGAATAGGGAGGTACAAGGGAAGGTGGAAGCTAAAAAGGGGACTTACACGAAATTGGTAGAAAGTACGATCGAGGACGAGAAGCGGTTAAATATGGAAGAGTATAAGTTGGCTAGGAAAGAGGCTAAGTTAGCAATTAAGGCGGCTAAAACATCAGCTTTCGAAAGGTTGTACAAGATGTTAAAGGGGGACATAAAAAGTTATACAGGCTTGCCAAGGCAAGAGAGAGGAGGGTCTATGATCTTAACCAAGTGAAGTGCATCAAGGACGAGGATAGAGAAGTATTGGTGGAAGAAGCACTCATTAAGAGGAGATGACGGTCATACTTTCATAAGCTCTTGAATGAAGCTGAGGACAAAAGCCTTGTGTTGGAAAAATTAGAGCATTTATTGAGGTGTCGTGATTATGGTTATTATAGGTGTATTAAGGTTGAAGAGGTTAAGGATGCTATTTGTAGGATGTATAAGGGTAGAGTGGCTGGGCCTAATAAAATCTCGGTGAATTTTTGGAAGAGCTTAGGCGGGGCAGGTATAAGTGGTTGGTTGAGTTGTTTAATGTCATTTTCAGGACGACGAAGATACCAGAAGCTTGGAGATGGAGTACGATGATTCTATTGTACAAAAACACGGGTGACATTCAGAATTGCAATAATTATAGGAGTATCAAGTTATTCAGTCATCTGATGAAGGTGGGAAGAGAATGGTGGAGGTGAGGTTGGGGAAGACTATGAATATCTCAGAGGACCAATTTGGATTCATGCCACGTCGTTCGATTACTGATGCTACTCATCTCGTTAGAAGATTGATGGAACAGTATAGGGAGAGAAAGAACTTGCACATAGTGTTCATTGGTCTAAGAAGGCATACAATAAAGTCCCCAGGGAGATTCTTTGGAGTTGCTGAGAGGTAAGTGGTGTTCCGATGGCATATACTAGGGTGATTAAGGACATGTATGATGGAGCCAAGACTCATGTTAGGACGGTGGGAAGGAACATGGAGCATTTCCCCATATTAATGGGGTTGCACAAGAGATCGACCCTTGGTCCTTTTTTATTTGCTTTGGTGATGAATGTGGTGACGCAACAAATTCAAGGCGAAGTGCCTTGGTACATGCTATTGTGATGACGTAATTTTCATTGATAAGACCCGAGGTAGAGTTAATGTTAAGTTGGAGGCTTGGTGACAAACCATTGAGTCTAAAGGGTTTAGGTTGAGCAGGACCAAGACAGAATATTTGGAGCACAAGTTCAGTGAGGTGGTACACGAGGCTTACGTGATCGTGAAGTTGGACACTCAAGTCATTCAAAAAGAAATAGATTCAAGTACCTTGGGTCTATGATCCAAGAAAACGAAAAGATTGACGAGGATGTCACTTACCGTATTGGTGCAACATGGATGAAATGAAGGTTTGCTTCTGGAGTTTTGTGTGATAAGAAAATGTCTCACAAACTGAAAGGAAAATTATACAGAGTGGTTAGACCAGCTATGTTGTATTGAGCGAAGTGTTGGCAGTCAAGAACTCTTACATTCATAAAATAATGGTGACGAAGATGAGGATGTTCCGCTGGATGTGTGGGCATGCTAAGAGAGATTTCCGATTTGTTCTTTTATCGATGAGGCCTTTAAACAAAATGAAAAATCAAAAAAATATATTCGAGACAAGGTAGGAGTGACCTCAGTGGATGGAAAAATGTGGAAAGCAAGATTGAGATGGTTCAAACATGTGAACAGGCGGGTCGAGGATGCCCAAGTATGGAGGTGTGAGATGTTGACTATGGATGTTTTCGGCGTAGTAGAGGTAGATCAAAGAAACATTTGAGGGAAGTGATTAGGCATGATATGAAGCAGTTGCAACTTATTGAGGACATAACTTAAATAAAAAGGTGTGGAGGACGCGTATCAGGTTAGGAAGGTAGTCAATAGGGGAGCTTTATTGATTTAGTCGTACAAGGAGTCGTAGTACTTTTTCTAGAGTTTGATTATAGGCTTGTTTCAGTTACTATATGTTACTTAGTGCTCCTTGTTCTTGTACTATGTCGTTTGGGGGATTGTATTTGTCTTGAGTCGCGGGTCTATTAGAAACAGACTCTCTACCTCACCTATAAGGTAGAGGTACGGACTGCGTACACTCTACCCTTCCTAAACCCCACTTTGTGGGAATATACTGGGTATGTTGTTGTAACATTTAAACGAGGGTGAAGTTCATACTTCATAGATAGCCAAACACCTTAACTTTTCGAGTTGCCATTAAGACAACTCTACTAGGTAAAGGTGTGCCAATTGGACGCCCAGGTCTGACCTAGCACCACACATTTGTTATCTTTACGTTTGAGCGTGTTAAAGGTTATTCCTAAGCATTTCCAACCCCAAAAGCATAGTATAATTCTTTTTTAAACCTTTATCTCTATTTCATCCCAAATGCCCTTCCTTCTATTCTTCATCATTTTGTTGTTAGCCCACCACCATCAAAGCCAGCACCACTTTGAAACAATATACTTAACGTCTCACAATTCCTTAATAAGATACTCCCTTCGTTCGACTTTATGTGAAGGTTTTTGTTGGCGGAGTTTAAGAGTAAAAATAGGAGCTTCAATACTTGTGGTATTAAACAAGTCATAGAAAACTGCATAACTATAAAACATCTCACTAAGAGTAAAATGAAAAGTTTAAGGTTAAGTTATTACTAAATATAAAAAAATCATTCTTTTTGGGACTAATTAAAAATAAGAGTAACACATAAACTGGGACTGGGGAGATTAACTTGACTTTCAAAAGTCACATAAACTCAAATCATCATATCGAAGGACTAATAAATCTACAGATAAGAAACTAATAAACAAAACATCGCTAATAAATTTAAGCATATTTCTTTCTTATTTTTTTTTCTATTTTGAACCAATTCTCCTTTTTTGCTTCAATACTAAAATAACCATAGTAGCAATTATTGGTGCTTTTGAACAAAACGAGTTCTATGGGAGGAACCACAGTTGCAAACAATTGTACACCAGAGCATAGAAATGCCTTTGCTAGTGGAAGATTCCGATGACCCTGAAATGGTCTCTAATTTTTGTTATGGTTATTGGTTTTGCATTTTTCTTAGAGCCTTTTTGGGGAAAGAAGGGCTTTCCCATGGGTTAAAGAAAGCGAAGATAAGAAATGGGAGTGATCCTCAGGGTATCTCCCGATCGAACTTCTGGCCTAGAGACTCCTTGCCTTTTCCAATGGTAGTCTCTTGATGATCTTCTTCGCTAGTGGATCTGTGGTATAAAAGCAGGGAGAAGAATGGAATAGGAGGATTAGTGATCTTCCTTCCACAAATGTTGCTCGAGTATCAACTACCAAGCTAGGAAGGACCTTCTTTAGCCTCACATAGATCACCTTCGAAATGCACTTGTAAATTACATTACAATAAATAGGGCGTAAACTGGCTAGTTGATTCTGTCACTGGCACTTCTGGGATTAAAGAGATAACAGTAGAATTTATGTGTTAAAGTTGTTTACCATTGTTTAGGAACTGTAGGACTTCCTGAGTGACATCCTCCCCTATCAAACTCATGTTGCTTTAAAGAACCCACTGTCATAGTCATCTGGCCCTGGGCTTTTGTTTATGTCAATACTAAACATACCCTGCTTTACTTCCCTCTCAAAATAACCTTGGCCAAATCCATTTGCTGTGATACTCAAAGCGTGTGATTATTCATCAGAAATCTCCAAAGGCTTTCACTCTAATCCTTTCCCTCCTACCCACCATGTCTTCATAGTAGTCCACAAAAATTTATGCTACTTCTATACTCTGTATGCAGTACCCCATTCTTATCCTTTATCTGAGTGATTGGTTATTGAAGTCTCTTGCGCTTTATTATTGAATAGAAATACTTAGAATTGTCCTCCCCCAGCCTTATCCATGTGGCTTTACTTCTTTGTGATGCAGAAACATTTCTGCCATATAGCTTGACTTTCTAGACTTCAGATACTTGTGCCTTTCCATTTCTTGCAGAGCAGTGTCTGTTGGTTCATTATGTAGAGCAGTCTGTGCTTGAGCTAATTCTTCCCTATCTTCCTCAGCTTCAGCTAGAATATTTCTGAAATGGCTTATATTCAGGTGCTTAAGACTTCTTTTCAGCATTTTGAATCTCTTCACCACTTGTAACATTCTACATCCATTCACAGGAGCCTGCCATACTTCCCCCTATCTCCAGGAACTACGGATGTTTTGCCCACACATTGCAGTATTTAAAAGCCTGCTTTGATCTTCTAACACTCACCTCCTGAGCAATTTTTAAATGGTCACCAGTTCTTTCCACCGGTAGTTTACTTTGAACAATTGCATGGTGTCCAACCATTCTTTATTTACAAAAGCCCAATCAATTCTGGAGAATATCCTACTATCTCTAGGCTTGTCATTCCACGTGTATCTATTTCCTTCATATGGAAGCTTTATCAACTCACATGCTATGCAAGCCTGAAAGTCCACAATTTTCCCCATGTTAACTGGATTCCCACCAACGTTGTCCTCAACATGCAAGACAGCATTAAAATCTCCCATTGTCAACCAAAGGAAATGTAATCTCCACACTCATATCCTCCAAAGGATTCCATAATTCCTTTCTTTCCTACCTTGTGTTAAAAGCATACATACTGTCAAGTGAAATGTTCCCTGAGCTGCTACATCCTGCACCAAACAAGTGATACTTTGGCCACTACTAGTTACCAGGTCCACTTGATAATAATCAGGTCCCAAACAGAAGCACACTACCATTGTAGTAATGTTCATGATTTGTAAGCTAGTTCCATCCACCAAACATGCTTTTAGCTATTTGATCGACTCTACCAGTCTTTATTTTGGTTTCTAAAGAAGCTACTAAACCAACATTTTCCTTACCAGATAGGAAACTTACCTTCTTCTTCTTGTAAGGGACATTCATACCCCTAACAATCCAGCAAATGATGTTGTCCATCTTCGAAAGGAGATAGGATAGCGACACCCCCACGTTGAACTTGTCTACTTGGTACCTCGCTTGTACTCCCTTCATAAAAAATTGTTGAAAGGATTCAGGCTTGGATTCATTTGGTGCTCTCTCCACTTTGGCGAGCTACTTGTGTGTGTTGGTTTCACCCAACCAGTTTGCTTGCCAAGTCTATCCTGGCCTCCTGCATTTTCTCCCTTTTGCTTTCCACCGATGTGTGATTGAATATCCATGGCTTGCACGGGTTTTTGGACCCCTGGTAGCCTTATCCCTTCCACTATTGGCTGCCTTTCAAGTGAATTGATGCCCTTTCGTTCACCCTCCACCCTCTGTCTATCTTTATTTACCACAGGGGCCTTCTTCTTTCTGCACTCTTCCTCATTGTGCCCATATTTCTAGCATAACTTACATAGAACAGGTTTACAATCATACTGGATCTTCTGCTCAATAAGCATGTCCCTCTCATTCCTGAACAACACTCTATCAGGCAATGGAGAGACTACATCCGCCTCAATGAGCAACTTCGCAAAATTCAACTCAATCTTCCTTCCTGTGTTTCTATCTACCATCAGTGGTTTGCCCACCAAACTCCCAATCTTGCTTAAGCCTTTTGGCCTCCAATATTTAAAGTCTGAACCAGGTAACTAAACCTAAATTAGCGCTGTGTATAATTCTTCTCTTGTGAACTCCATGTCTTCATTCCAAGCCTTCACTATGAAAGGTTAGCTATCATTTATCAAAATGATAAATCCCCCTGCAATACTTTATTCTTCCCTTCTGGATTGTTAAACCTGACCAATAGTACGCCATTCTTCAACATAGAGACTTTGTTTATGCCATGCTTACCCCATTGTGTTGGTATGTAGCATTCAATACAGAGAAAAGGGGATGTGCCCCCAATATATAGCTCACCACCGTATTCTTCCAGAATGCTATTTCTGAAGTTATATCCTCTGATTCAATTTCACAGACTGGAGACTGACCTTGCTTGTTTGGAGTCACATTGGATACTCGAAAGATGTCAAAATTGTCCCAGATTGATGGTTTCCTCCTCATTTCAGCTTCACTCACTACTTCATCAGCCCATGGTCCTTTCCAAGGTCCGATGGATTTCTGCATAACCTCTCTTCGTACTTCTGTAGAGTTGCTTGAGATCTTGGTATAGTTTCCTGCATGAGCACTGTTTCATTCAATTCCTGTAACATTGTTTCATTCATTTCCTGTGACACTGTTTCTTGAGATTCAACGCAATTGCAGCATTGATTTCCAACCGGGATGGTAGATCCACTCTGTTTTATCCCTCCAATCCCTTTACCTCTTGATTTCCTTCCATCTTCGACTGCATACCCCCAATTACTTGTGGAGTTCCTGCATCTGTGAGGTTCCCTTTTCAAACACAGTTTGACCTTTTTTTCTCTTGATTGCCCTGATTCCCCTTCTTCTTCATCTGCGCCATCGTGCTTCAATAGCCTTTTGCACAGGAATCTGCGTCCTCTTCCCATGGGACACACATTAGGCTAACATGCGCGGAGAGAGAACCAAATTCCTAAGCTGTTTTCTTGAACTGAAATGTTAATTATAGGGGTATATTTCAGTCAAGAAATGCTAGGGGTATTTATAGACCAAGAGGTTAATGGAGGGTTTGTAGACATTTTCAATACGGTAGGGGTTAAATAAATGGATACGGGTGATGCTACTGCAATTATGCAACACAAACATCTGCAAATTCTATGTCGGGTAAATGCTATACGAGAGGGAATGTTGGGCGTCGGTCTAGCATATATAAGATGAATGTCAAAGAAATACAGATGTTAAGATAGATGTGCAATCATAAAAGATTGTACAAGATTGAAAATGATCATAGCAGCAATTAGCAAATAAAATGAGAGAAAGTCGCCTGGAAGGTCTGACCATCTCTTACGTACTCCAACTCCACTGGTCCGTACGGAGTTACAAAGAACAAGGTATACCTAAAACCTAGTTGATTGATTGAAATCATTTCGTTTTGCTATGGGGATGCAACTATTATCATTCATCACATCACATTTAATAACAAGGGGTGAACAGTAAGAGCAAGTAGATACAGCAACAATTTGATTACTTACTTCAATATGTGATGTTTCTTGGGATGTACTTTGATTAGGTATCCACAAACAAACAAAGGAATTAATTTGAAAGGATGTTTTGTCCACCGAGTACCAAAATATCCAAAATATGTGAATGAAAAATATCTTTTTGTAGGTAGAGCACTGTCATTTTCATTTCAGCTCTCCTACCATTTTTCTCTTTTGACAGGTTTCACCTTTCCCCCCCCCCCCATTTTCCAGTAATTATGATCTTAACAACCAGAAGGACATTAACAAATTTATCATTGCTCGTGGGGGTAAAGGTCTTCAGGAATGCCTTTGGTACCCTAGCTTTATCTGGTATCATTTAGATTATGCTTCAATCAAACGGCAAAAAAATTTACAATGTATCTTATTTAATGTAATCACTTGTCCGGTTTTGAGTATTCGGAATCCTTTTCCACACTTCAACTTGTAGGGATAAATGACAAAGGTCCCGAGGCAACCGGATGTGTATCTAAGAAGAAACCCAAAAATTAGAATTTTGGAGAAAAAAAAGTAAAATAAGAGTTCGACCAAAGTTAATATTTGGGTAAACAAGCTCGAAACGAGGTTTAAAAGATTCTATAGGTCCGAATGATGATTTAGGACTTAGATGGATAGTTTAGAATAGTATTTAGGGGATTCGGAGTGATTCAAACATTTAAGTTGCAAACTAGTCATTTTGGAGATCAAGAGATGACCACAGCCAAATATGTGCCTTGACAACCCTGATTGATTATGTGAGTGTTCCAACATATTCATAAGGTGTTTTAAGAGTGATTTGCATTTTTGATTTTAAGAGTGATTTGCATCCTAAGAGGTCCGAGTAGGTGTCGTGAATTAATACAAGACTAAGTGAGGCTTTGGAATTTACCACTCACGATTGCATGCAAGGGTGCCGCAATTCAAAGAGGACACTGGGGTGAGGACACATTGCGGCTGCGAGAGAGGCTTCCCCGATATAGTAGGGGATCAGGCTGGGGCAAAGGTTCATGATCACGAGGAGGTTGGCCACAATCCTATAGGAAAAGTAACTTGGGGGAGGGGGCACGATTGCAAAAAAGGATACATAGCAAACTTTAAATTATTTTTTCGAATTGGGACTTGACATTTTCAAACAGATTTCGAGCCCTAGCCTCGGATTAAGGATATTTTGACAATTTTTGAGATTTATTGTGGACGTAAGATTCTAACCTTCATTTCAATTATTATTCATGATTCCATGCGTTTATTAGCGATTTCATTCATGGTTTAGTTGGGAATTTAGGGATTTTGGCTCAAACTTAAGAGAATGGAAATTGGGGATTTAAAGCCCGATTATAGGTTGGATTTGGGTAAAATTTGAGATGGGAGAGTCTTGGATTATGAGTAACCAAGTCCAAATCCAACACGGTAATCTGCACCAACCTTCGTTATTTTCTTCGAAATTCCCCACCATTCCAAAGACAAGTCATATTCTCCAAAATTTCCATCATAAAGACAAATCATCTTCTGTAACGATCCATTTTGTTGTTATGGACACGAGGTGTTGGGATACTCTCCGAAATATTTTTATAGTATTTTGGCCCCAAAAGCTAAAGTTAGAAAAATTTCAGGGCTAACGTAGTCTTGATCGGAAAATTAGTCTTGTATGCATAGAGGGAGCTACCGATATGTGTTTAGATTTGGTATGTCTAGTGTTGATAATAAAATAGTAGACTCTTGTAGCAACCCATATACTTTTCGAACCCGAATTCGGGTCCCTAGAACTCCCGTAGTATTTATTACTGTGATAGGCTTCTAGATTTATGCCCGAAAATTTGTTTTATGTTGTGAAAAGGGCAAAACAGAGCACTATTCTGTGCTCACTCGTTTGACAGCAGATTTTCGCTATGAGAAATTCTGAGGCAGCGGTTACTACTACAATAGAATAAATGTTGTAACTTAGCAGTTTTAATCCATTACAGGATTTATTTCCCATTTTGGCTTTGAGAAATTAGAGAGCGACCCTAGGGATGAAAAAGGCAAATTTGAGAGTTGAACATTATCCAAGTAAGTGTTTTCCATCTCTCTTTATGATTGTAATCCTTAAAATTTACTATTTCTTCGATTTTTTAATGGTGAAAGGTTATTGAGGGAAACCTAGGTCGAAGAAGACTAAATGAGATTCACCTAGTTTGATGTTTATTGTTAAATTATAGGGAATGACAGTAGAATTTCTCATTAGAAACTTGAATTTAGTAGAATTCCTTGATGAAGTTGCAACCTTGATGGATTTTAGGTTGACGACAGCGCCGAGTTAGGTTTGAAGTCACGAGGAGGGTTTAAAGGTGTAGAAAACAGTTTTTGTACAAATAATTCTTGTTTTGTAACTTGATATTACGTGTTATTATTTTATAGAACGTGCAAAGAATCAAGTATTGATCAACTTTGTTAGAATGGAGGGATATGACTTGATGGTAATGCTCATAAAGTAGAATCCAAAGAATGCGGAATGATTTAATAGTGGAATCTATGTCGTAAGCAATGAATAGATGATTGTTTGGGCTAAATGGTGAAGCCTAAAATAATTTGTCTATAGAGCAACATAATTAAGACTCTTAGCCTGCCATTTGGTATGTGGACCTGTCTATATATCGTAATAAGAGTGAAAAGGAAAAGTAGAACTTTGAGAACTAAGACAAAACTCTCCAAAAGCAAAGGCTTACTTCCTAAGTATGGATAGTTGAGGCTTAATATCTCTTCCGTGGTTGATTGTGTACGCTTTCCTTTATTATAACTGTGATAAACTGGATCTTTAGTTGTGATTTATTTGATAAGTGCGCTTATGATTTTATTACTATTGACTTGTCATGTTATTTTCTATCTTGAGTCCGCCTATGGTACCTACTTAGTACTCATATTCTCCGTACTGACCCCCTACTTTTATTTCTTTTATTTTGCTGATTTGTTGAGCGCAGTGAGTGTTCTACCAGCTCAATCTTGATATTATCTCTAGTTAGCCAACAGAAGATTAGATTTAGAGTGAGCCTCTTATATCATCTTGATGTGGATCTGCTCGGTTGATTCCTGGCCCATTGTTTTGGGCACATAGACATTTGACTTTTAGGCATTCTTTTTTATTTCTTAGACTATGTTGTTCGAATCAAATGTCCTTAATTTGTGATAACTTTCAGGTCTTAGACGTGTAATACATGACAAAATTATTTACTTTTCTATAGAACATAAAATTATTCACTTGATGTTATTAATATTACTTTGGTTAGTCTGTTGGTTCATGTATCACACGAAAATTGAGGTTGATGGTTTGCTCACTTTATTATACTTTAGTGAGTGTCACTCACTACTGATTTTGGATCATGACAAACTTGTTATCAAAGCATTGAGTCTGTTTATCTCACCACCCAAGAACAGGTCCAGTAGAGATGGAGATGCAACAACTTGATTATACCATGAAGTAAGCTAAAAATCTAAATTACATAATCATTTATGAGTTATACTATAAATATGTAGAACTGAAGAATCATTCTTAATATCTTAAATCGTGATTTGTATATTAGAAATTGTAAATTGTATCTAAGAGCTAAACACAGTGGAACATGGGTGGGAGATTCTCATAATTGACTCCTTCATGCAAGCAACATGAATTCCATCTAATGTCTCTTCTAAGAGGGCATTCTAAACCCGACTAAAGCTAAAGAAACATGATTATGTGTATCTACTAAATTGAGCCTCAGTAATTTTGGGCTATAAAATCTATGGTCATAACATAGTTTGGAATATAAGTTTGATCCTTTTTTTTAGGATAAGTGACTCAATCAATCTTGGTAATAGATACTACTTCCAAAATAGAAACATTGGTGCTCATCATATATTAAACTTTTCATGGACTAGTAAACATGTTATTTAACTATGATTACTGAAATTGTACTAGTCATGCCAACATAAATATGAGATGATCAATTGATTAATTTATACTGATTCATGCTAAGTTTAGCCTGAAAACTGATAGATAAAGCATATTTTTCTTGAAACACTTATAGAACTGAAGAAATATTGCAATCCATGTATCTTACTAAAGATAATATGAAATAATATAGAAGTCATACTTGTATTATATAGAGATCAAAATGCTAAAATTTAAAACATGAAAATTCATCATAACATGTTTTTTAATAGAATTATAACATGAGAGACTGAAATTCCAACTAAATTCATAATTGGCCTGAAACCCAAGTTCATGTGATTAAGATTCTAAGACTGAAAACTATAAGCCTTTGCATATGAAGGTTAAAGAAACCTTCATTCAATACCCATATACTTGGAACAGAAGTTTTTAGACCAAAATTTGATAGAAGCTTAGACTTTCTTTGAACCAAAAGGAGAAACCCCAGGTTCTTGCTTTGAGAAAGACTTGTCTGGGTTTTGGGGGTTAATGTATAAATAACATTTGGGGACTTAAACCTCACTTAAAGAACTTTAAACAACATAGTATAGGTCACTAAAATATTTGGATTTTACCAAATTACCCTTGGGAAAATGGATTCATCAAAATATTTTTTGAATAGAATTATAACATGAGAGACTGAAATTCCAACTAAATTCATAAGTGAGTTAAAACTCAAGTTCATAGGATTAAGATTCTATGACTGAAGACTATAAGCCTTTGGGCATAAAGGTTAAGGGAACCTTAGTTCAATGCCCACATACTTTGAATAGAAGGTTTTAGTCTAAAATTTGATAGATGCTTGGATTTTCTATAAACCTGAAGAAGGAACCCTAGGTTTTTGCTTTAAGAGAGAATTATCTGGTTTTTAGTATTGATGCATGTGAATGAGGGAGAAACAACATTTAGGGACTTACACCTCACTTAAAGAAATTTAAAATAATGTAGTATAGGTCACGAAAATATTTTAAATTTACCAAATTACCCTTGGGAAAATGGCTAAAAATCTAGAAAAAATTAGGTTGATGGTACACTTAACGGGACATCACCTGTTTTATGGTTCATTATGTGCCCCGTCATCTTTGAACTTTCAAAGGGCCTCACTAGTTTAGGTTTACGGTGGTCTTGATGGTCCATCATCTAAATGATGGTCTGTTGTCTCTTCTATCAACCTGAACCCCCTTAAGAGATTTGCTGTTTAAGAATGATGGAAAGGTTAATGGGTCATCATCTGCTTGATGGTCTATCATCCCAACTATTACTTGGGGTAGAGCTACATCGGTTACTGTTTGAGGTTGACAGTGGAAGTTAACGATCTGTCACTACCTCAACGGTTTGTCTCTTTAATTATCGACCTCTTTGAGCTAAAATTTTCTCTAAGTTTTTACTTGGTACTGGTTTGACAACTAGTTCTAAGCATGAAATCATGTACGAGGTATTACTCCTTTGTTCTTGACTATTGCGATTAATAAGATCAGTATATGGCTTTGGCAGAGTTTACATACAATAATATCTACCACTCGAGTATTCAGATGACACCTTCTGAGAATTTTTATGGTACGGGTGTAGGTCACTAGTGGGTTAGTTTGATGGTTTTGAGGCTAGACCGTGGAGTACTGACTTGTTGCGTGATTCCCTGGGTAGAGTTTGGGTGATTTAAGATAGAGTGAGGACTGCACAGAGTAGGCACAAAAGCATACAAATAACAAGCTTCGTACCTTAGAGTTCAATGTTAGTGATCATGCATTTCTGTGGATGTCGCCTATAGAAGGTGTGATAGGGTTCGATAGGAGCGGTGAGTCCCAAGTATATTGGACTATTTGACTTCAGTGCATTTGTCATGTTGCTAGTGAGTTAGCTTTACCTCTTGTATTTTATGGTGTTCATTTGGTTTTCTAAGTATCGATGTTACGATGCTATATTCCAAATGAGTCTCATGTACTTTAGTGGAATTCAGTTAAGTTGGATAAGAGTTTGGATTTTGTCAAGTAGCCTATGGCTATGTTGAATAGGAATGAAAGGAGACTGAGGGCTGGAAATATTCCCGTGGTGAAGATTTAATAGAGGCACCCTCGGACCTATGAGACTGAGACTGATATATGGGGCTCGTATTTACAACTATTTGAGCCTCCAGGTACCTTTTTCCTCTTGAATTTTGAGGACAAAAGTCTGTTTTATTAGTGGATGATGTAATGACTCTTTTCGGGTTTTTTTTTTCATATTTTCATATAATTTTTTTGCATTTAGAGATTTTCTGTAGTTGACCTAAGTCATTTATGACATTTTGGGACTGGTAGTTTGGTTCCTCTACTGTTTTACTGGATTTTGTAGTTGTTCCTTTATTTCAGAGCCTTAAGTTAGGGAATCATTGACTTTAGTCAATATTTTTTTAAGATGTAATCAGAGTTAAATTTTAAAAGTTTTGCTAGCTCTAGAACATGGATTTTGGTTTGGATGGATCTTTTTTTGGATATTGAAACTTTTTGTATTATTTTATGTCGTTAGATAGGATAACAGACCATTTGGAGCTAAAAGTTTAACTTCGTTCAACTTTTAGTGATCAGGGTATAGGATTAGAAATCTGACAATTCCAACTTCGAAATGACAAGTTTGGGTTAGGTAGGTTGTTCATTTGGTTCTTGAGGGATCCAGACCCATTTTGGATGCTTGGTTGGCTTTTTTTGGACATTTTAGCCAAGGGTTAACTTTGTCACTATTTTCTCATAAAATTACCTTATATGGTCATTTTATTGATTTTGTTGAGTCCAGAATGACACTTATGATAAGGGATCATGCATCATTTATGGTTATCATAATTCGTACATGATTCAAAGTTCATCTTGGATGAGGCTTGGTGGTGAAAATTACAGGGTGCAACAGTTTTGCTGGTGTAGCTGCACTGGCGACCATTATGTTGCCCCTATGGAACCACCCATGTAGGATCCTCTTTTCCTCGATATGGGTAGCCTCATGAGGAATCTCCCCTACAGAGTTTTTTGTGCTTTTGCAGTGCCTCTTTTACGGAGTTAGGTGGCCTCATGGGGCATCACACTTGCGAGCTTTCAGCTTCCCATACGGCATCGAACCTGTGAACTTTTCTCTGCAGGTGCGGAAATCGCTGAGAGTATTTATATCGCTTCTCCTTGAAATTTCAGTTGATTCTTTCACCATTTCTTCAGCTTAGCTGATATTTGGAGATAGTATTCTTGTTGTGAATTTACTTTGATCCTTGAGAAGTTCCTTGGGAGTTAGTAAATATCCTTATCCTTCATAATCGCTAAGATTTCACTTCTAATTCCTTGAATCCCATGGTGATTTTATTCTCTTTTCTCCCTTTTTATTTTTAGATAAGCCTTGAAGTTTTGGCTATATGAGTTGCTGACTTGAGCTTTGGAAACTAGATTTTTATTGTAATCATCAATTCTTAGTGTAATGCATAAGTTCTCAGTTTTAATCATTGAGATTATCTTTTCGTCATGTATTTGGATTGTCTTAGAGCATCATATTTTAAGCTCGCATCCCCAAAAATGCTTAGGACCCCTACAATATTTTGATTTTAGTTTTGTGTTGTGAGGCCTACGGGTTCGTTTTAACAAAAAGTTTGACTCGGCTACATCTTTTGCAATATGGGTTTCATTTTTTTATTTTAATGTATAAATTATTATTTTAATAGTGAGACTCTCATTTAAAGCTTTTTAGAGTAGTTTGATCTGAGATACGACATCTTTGGTGCGTGCTTTGGACTCTAGGTAGACTATGACTTACTATACTTTAGTCTGAGCATATATGCAATATAATTGTGATAGTTAGCTATTTTTGGATTGGGTTTTCTAGTTTGTACCATTTATCCCTGTCGTCCATTCTTTTTTGTTTTTTTTTTTTGTTTCCTGGTTTAGTTAGTATGATCGATGATGTATTTTCTTAGTTATGATTATTTAGTAGCCTTCAATCGTGTCCCTTGGCCATAGAATAGACTGGTTGAATGCCCTTGGGTTTTGGGCTGGACTATGGTTATAACTATGCTAGATACGTTCTGAGCCTGTGTAAAACTAGATGATTGGTTGTGGACCATTTGATTATGCATTCATGAAGCATGAGCATAAAAAGGTTTTTATTGCACTATATTCCCAAATATTTCAGGGCCTAGGACTCGTTTTCATTTATTTTGGACTTATTATGGCCCTAGGGAGCCTATTTATGAATTATTCGACTAAAAAGAGCATAAAATGGCTATCAAGACTGTTTTTTAAAATAAAGGATAAAATAGACTTTCTAACGTATTTTTGACATGCTTTTAGACTGTTCGCTCGATTTTACTATTTTTGCTAGTTTTAGTCCCGGCATGAGTTTAGGTATCGGGTATTAACATTTTATTGATTTTAGCCCCGAAAAGAGTATAGGAATTTGGTACTTGGGACATCAATTAATTATATAATTGCATACCCTCATGGGCTATTTCGATCTAGCTTGCAGCGCCGGATGAGGGATATATGGCGAAAGAGAGGTATACAGTTAAGGACTCCCATGGGTCCTTCGTGAGCCTTGAGTGCTGGACAAGGTGCTTATGGTATCACCTGTAACCATTCATATCATATTCATGTTTTGGTTTCACCCTTATTTGTTAGTTGTACCCTCCATGCTTTTTAGGTCCGATTGGTTTTTTTCCATGTGTTTGTACTTTCCAAACTTATAGGGGCTTGGTGGGGTTATAGGTTGATTATCTGTTACTTATACATTGTCGGTAGATATATCGTACTTTACTTTGATCATCTATACCTTGTGGGTTCTCTTAGGTGTTTATATATGTGTAGTTTTGCCTTTTTCCCTTTTCTAATATTGAGGGTATTGGTACACCGCCCTTCTTTTTATTTTTTTTATTCTGTTATTATTTTCAGTACTCGGGTATTTACCTTGTGCCCTTAGCTTCTTTATAATTTTTTGTAGTTAGCACTATCTCACTTGTACTCTTTTTGCTTCTTATTTTATCTGTAACTAGATTTACTTATTCTTGAATTTTGTTGCTTCTGTATGACATTTTCTCCTGTGATTAGCTTATTACTGATTTTATATCTTATATGCACCTGGTCGGCCTATGATGCCTACTAGGTACCCATTGCTTTGATACTCATATTACACTTCTGTATATTCCTAGTGCAAATCCTAGTATGAGTCACTGCCATTGACGCATGATTCTTGTGAGTAGATTTTGGGAATTCAGATACATAAAGTGAGCTCTTAGAGATTGGAGTCTACATACTTCTCGTCTTTTGGATTTTTATCACTATTGTATATTTAGAGAAAACTATATATTTTATTTTGTACCCTTTTGTACTCTGTATAGTAGTGGATTTTATATTGTTGATACCAGGTTGTGGAATTGGGTGCTTATTGTATGTGTTTATCTCTTATTTTCCTCCCGATATGGTTTATATTTCTTTTCTTCTGCTTACATTATCCATGTTGTCCTTGTAATTAAGGTTGTGGCTCATTACTTATCATTCTGGGCTACAGGTTGGCTTACCTACAGGTAGGTTTGGTAGGTGCAATCATGACTTGAGAAATTGGGTCGTGATAGGATAGTTTCTAGCGTTTTACCATAACATAACCTATATGTTTTTGAATCCCTGTACCTATACCAAAAGAGAACTGATTCTGCCTCCTATTATTCCACCATAGTGGGATAGAGTTATGTCGTAGCAGGAAAGCCCTCAACGTAGTGAAAGTTGTGAACTTTGGCCTACGGCATTGACTTGGTCGATGCTCTTCTGAAACGACCTCGTATCTCAATTTTTTCTACACCATTGAGTCCGAAATGATGTTTCAAATATGTGTACATAGTTCGTTTGCATAATTTGACTTTAGAATGCATTTCGAGAGGTATTCCGAGCCACCCTGCTATTAAAGATTTTTTGTTGTCAAACTATATCTAGTGCAGGAACTCCCCTTCTTCGGGATAGCGACCAAAGCCACGTGATCATGATGTTTTACTCCTTTACCCTATGCGATCGCGATGCCTTGTCCCTTTACCTGCATGATCGTGATGATTGGCAGCCCATCTCATCACGATCACGACCCTTGCTCAAGCAATCGCGATGAACAAAGGTCTAGCAGTATATAAGTTGTTTCCTCGAATTTGCAGAGTTCTTCCTCCATTTTATGTTCATTTACTCCTCCGTCCAGGCTGAATTTTTGGTTCCAAACTCAACCAAATTGAAGGGAAGTCCCTCCCCAAGGTGCCCCTTGTTCTCCCTCTCATTGGTAAGTCGTTTCTCCTTCGTTAATTTGGTGAATTGGTGGTTTTTCACCATTGTTGGTCCTTGAATTGTTGTAGCTGTTTCACACTGATTTCCTAGTTGAATTATGGTGTAATTCTTGTACTTTGGTTGGTTAACGCTTAGAGTTTAGAAACACCCCAATCCGGTTGTGTATTTCTCCTATTTTAGTTGATGGTGTTTGTGCAATGTTTTGCACTTTTGATCACACAACTTTCGGGCTGTTTTGAGGACCCTCTGGTGGTCCGTTTAGGCTTAAAATTAAACCACTTATTCCCTGAACTGAGACTTTCACACTAGTTTTCTTAGTTTAATATTTTTGGTCGTGTAGCATACGGGCATATTTCAGGCCCGCTTTCTGGCTCGGGTTTCTATATTTCAACATGGGTCTCTCTATTCCTATTTTGACCCCTGAGCTTGTATTTTATTTAGTTTCGGGTGGTTTTGACTTTATTGGAGCTTTAGATCCATGATGTATGCACTTTGACAATTTTTTCCGGCATCCAGATAAGCTAGATTATTTTGTGCAATTTATACTGGGCTATATTATTATGCTTGTGACATGGCTAGCAGTGTGGGCTGGGATACTTAGGTTGATCCTTGTTTCTCTATTGTTATTCATTATTAGATCCTAGGGAACCGTGAGAGGGAATAAAGGGTAATGGGTCGCATGCCTGGGTCTTGACCACTGTGTGGGGGCCACTGATCCCAGAAGTTATTTCACCTGTTATGCAACGAGTGTGGTGAGATGAGCTCTTAGCTGGTGGCCTTTGGCTGATCCAAGACTTTGCTTATTTTTTGCTTTCATTGCTATTTACCTTATTGCGGCTATCGTAGTGTTACTCTTGTATATTTACTGTTGGACTAATATTGGCACTAAAAGGAGGGGCTCTTAATTTGATATTGGCACTAATGGGCTGGGCCCAAATTTTAATATTGGCACTAAAGGGATGGGCCCTTATTTTGATATTGGAACTAAAGGGTTGGTCCCTCATTTGATATGGCACTAAAGGGCTGGGACCTCACTTTTTTAGTGGCACTAAAAGGTTGGGCCATCATTTTGTTACCAACACTGACAGATGGTGTGCACCGAGGTGATACTAACTACTTTTCTTTCTTGTGCCCTTGTGTATTTTCCTTAGTATGGAGTGTACTCACCGGGCATATGGGGAGTCATGGTGGGTTTTGCTGTGCTGTTTGTGCCTACCAGCGGGATGGCATGCCAGGTAGGATATGTTGTGCTGATTGTACTTACCGATGGTTTGGGACGCCTGTAGATTCTTATGTATTTACTTTTTTCATATTTAGTAGTATCCTTCTATTGCATCCTTGATTCTTGGTTCTTGCATACATGGTATCGTGGTTAGTGAACTTTGACTGAACTGGAGCACAGGTATATTTCCTTACTTCATTACAAGCTTGGTTTAAGACGCTGTAGTCTATACCCATCAGGTTTAACTCCTGTAGTTCTATACTAGTACATTTGATATCTTACTCTTCTGACTATTGTTAGTTTTTACTTCTTCCTTATTATTTTTGTACTATTACCTACCTGTCTTTCTTCCCCACTTTATTAATCGCATTTTATTCTTAACCCAGTCACCCGGTGATGTCTACTGGTACCTTGTTTTGTACTTATGTTGTACTTCTGTACCTTTTTCACGGTGCAGATATAGGCAGGGGTTATCAGCATCTCAGTGATAGTGTAGAGTAAATCCAGTTGACTACGGAGATTACAGTGAGATTTTTCATTCAATCCAACCGTGGTTTCCTTCACTTGGCTTATTTCATTTGGTCCATATCAGGCCCTCCATTGTACTACCCATTAGGAGAGACTTTGTATTTTGTATCTTTCATTTTTCCGGTATAGTAGCTCTACATGCCATTAACACCAGGTTTTGGGATTCGAGTTTTGTATGTTTTCTTTTTTGCCTCTGTCATTATGTATTGTTATTATTTCCTTTACGTCTTTGGTCATTCTATGAGTTATATAGCCCATTTCATATAAATATGGGCTGTAGGGTCAGGCTTGTCTACAGAAGGGCTGTAGACGCCATCGTGACTTGAAATTTTTAGGTCGTGATAGAGTGGTATCAGAGCTTAGGTTAAACAGTCTCATTGTCAGTGGAATAAGTACCTAGTAAAGTGCTACGGATCAGTGCATAGACATCCACATCCGATCTTTGAGAGGCTACGGGGTACCTTAGGAATTACTATCCTTATTTGAATCCTATCATGCATTGTTATTCAAACTCTTTCGGAACTTACCTTGGCCACATTCCTTTGTAGATGGACCACACCAGAGAATCTTTAATAGATTGAGACCCTCCCCTAGCGAGCCAGAAGGGGGTAGGAGAGGTCACTTCACCAGTTGCTACTGCTCTAGCTACTTTACATCCACAGGTACCCCTTATTCCACCATCTCAGCCTATTCAGCCACCACCTGCTACGCTTAGAGACCTATTATGATAGATGCTCTAGATGTTAGATGGTATAGGGGTACAACGGCAGCAGTCATCTTCTTAGGGAACTACACAGGGTGTACCGCCTCCCCTATCTTCTGCAGCTCCAGCTCTTTCCAGTAGCACCACCAATAGCACTACTTCAGATTACTGCTACTACCCCTACACAAGCATTAGATCCTACCATACCTGCATTTGAGGTGCAAAAGATGTTAGACCATTTCCTTCGAGTTGCCCCAGCTAGGTTCTCAGGGGCACAGGGGCAAGACCACCATGAGTTTGTTACTATTGGTGAGGAGCGCCTTAAGACATTAGGGCTTCTAAATTCTCACGGTGAAGACTTCACATCCTATTTTCATGAGGGTGCCGCTATTTAATGGTGGCAGACATTCTGGGATTGTAGAATGCCAGGGTCAACTCCGCCTACTTGGGGACAGTTCAGAGAGCTTCTAGCTCAGTATGTGCCTCGGAGTGTTCCTGAGGCATCACTGTCTTAGTTTGAGGGTCTGAGACAGGGTTTGGTGATAGTTTTGGAGTATGAAGTTTTATTTATTGAGTTACACAGACATGTCGGAGATCTAGTATTTTCTAAAGAGGAGTAGATATACCGCTTTGCTCGGGGTGTGAGGCCTTATTTACAGGGTCATGTTAAGTTACTTTTGATGTTGTAGAAGTTGTTTCTGGATGATTCAGACCATGCTCACCGTATAGGGGTATTTACTCACCAGGACCATACGGGTAGCGAGAAGAGGCAGCACCAGTAGGGTGGGTTTTTGGGGTCTAGGTCAGAGGATCATGGGTTCGACAAGATGTTTCTACCAGGCCGAAAGAAATAGGCCTCTAGTAGCAGGGTGAGTTGCCATCTTGCCAGGGGCCCAGTTTTGGGTTCACGAGGCTCTACCTAGGGGCCATGTGGCTAGCCCAGGGCCGGTGATACTTCTTATGAGTGTGGGGCCTGAGTTCACTATGCTAGATATTACCTTCAGTGTAGGGCTACCCAGGCCACAACACTATGTGTTCATCCATTACAGACTGTACCACTAGTTAGAGGTGTGCCACTAGCTATTCAACAGCTAAAGGGGGAGGTCAGGTGACCAGAGATAGAGGCAGAGGCATGGGCACCTAGCGGGAGGGGAAGAAGCACCAAATTTATGCTATTGCTAATAGGGTCAAGGTCGAGGCCTCTGATGCAGTTGTTACTGGTATGTTATCTGTGTTTGGATTTTCTAAACTGACCTTGTTTGATCTGGGTTCTACCCTCTCCTATATTTCTATTTATTTTTCTTTGAGATTAGGTGTTGATAGTGAATGGTTTCCCTTTATCCTTGAGTGTATCTACCCCAGTAGATGCAGCCCTAGTGGTGAACCGGTTATACAGGTCGTGTTTGGTGAGTCTTTAAGGTTACAACATGTGTGTTGATTTGATTGAGCTGACTATGTTGGATTTTGATGTTATTCTAGGCATGGACTAGTTGTACTCTTATCATGCAGTCCTGAATTGTTATCCAAGGTCGTGACTTTATATGTGCCTGGTATATCCCCTGTAGTGTGGCGCAGTCCCACTAGTCATTTGATTGTTTAGGTTATTTTTTATTGTCAATCCCGTAGACTTGTTGCTGGCGGTTGTTATGCTTATTTGGCCCATGTCAAAGATGTTAGTGCTGAGTCCTTGTCCCTTGAGAGGGTGCTGGTTGTTAGCGAGTTTGTTGATGTTTTACCTGCAGACTTGCCTGGCCTCCCACCTGAGCAGGATATAGATTTTGCTATCAAGGTTGAGCCAGGTACTAGGCCCATTTCCATCCCTCCCTATTGTATGTTCCTAGCTAAACTTCGTGAGCTGACTGTTTAGTTGCAGGACTTACTTGACAGGGGATTTATCCACCCTAGTATTTCACCATAGGGTGCTCTGGTGTTGTTATTTAAGAAGGTAGATGGGTCCGTGCAGATGTGTATTGATTATAGGTAACTAAACAGGGTGACTATTAAGAATAAGTATCCTCTGCCTCACATTGATGACTTGTTTGATTAACTTTAGGGAGCCATGATTTTCTCTAAAGTTGATCTGAGGTCTAGTTAACATCAGTTGAGGGTTCAGGCTGAGGATGTCCCCAAGATAGCCTTCTAGATGAGGTATGGGCAAATACAAGTTTCTAATGATGTCGTTTGGGATGACTAATGCCTCTGCAACTTTTATGGATTTGATTACTCAGGTATTTCGACGTTACCTGTATCCATTTATGATTGTCTTAATTGATGATACACTAGTCTACTCACAAAGTCGAGCGGAGCATGAGGCCCATCTTAGGATTGTATTATATACTTTGAGGACTGAGTGACTATGCGCTAAGTTCTCAAAGTGTGTGTTTTGGTTGGATTCCATTTTATTTTTGGGTCATGTGGTATGGGGTGCCTACATCAGTGTTGATCCAACTAAGGTTGCAACAGTGTGTGATTTTCCTTAACCTACATCTGACAGTGAGATTCGTAGCTTCTTGGGGTTAGAGGGATATTACCACCGTTTTTTTCAGAGTTTCTCTTCCATTGTAGCTCTCTTGACCAGAATGACACGGAAGGATGTACCCTTTCAGTGGTACGCTGAGTGTGAGGCTATCCTTTTGAGGCTAAAGGAGTTGCTGACCATCACTCCGGTTTTTATTTTACACGTTAAGGGTAATCTTTTTACAGTTTATTGTGATTCTTTGAGTGTTAGTTTGTGTGTGTTTTGATGCAGTAGGGCCATATCATAACCTATGCTTTGAGGCAGCTAAAGGATCATGAGCGCAACTATACCACCCATGATTTGGAGTTGGCAGCGATAGTTTTTGCTCATAAGATCTGGAGGCATTATCTATATGGGGTCCACTGCGAAGTATTCATGGATCACCATAGCTTGCAGTACGTACTGAGTTAGAAAGAGCTTAACTTATGGCAACGAAGGTAGGTTGAGATTTTGAAGGACTTGACTATTCTCTCCATCTGCAAGGCTAACATGGTTGCCATTGCCTTAAGCTGGAAAGCGGTGAGTATGGGTATTCTAGTTGTGGTGCCTGCTTCTACGAGACTGCTAGCTTGAGATATGTAGTTTTTGGCCAGCATGATGGTTAGGTTTGATATTTCAGCGTCAGAGCTAGTTATTGCTTGTATTGAGACCAGATCGTCTTTAATTGGACAGATTCTATAGAGCCAGTTTGAGGACCTACGCCTAGTTCAACTCAGGGAGAGGTCCTATCGGGTGATTTTGATTGGGCTAGGGTAGATACCGATGGTGTATTGTGGGTTCATGGCCGCCTTGTTGTTCTGAGGGTTGGTTATCTGATTCAAACATTGGTACTTGAAGCCCCCTGTTCTAGGTACTCTATCCATCTAGGTATTTCGAGGATGTATCGCGATTTGAGGCAGCACTACTGGTGGAGAGGTATGAGGTCTATTGCATCCTTTGTGTCTCAGTGTTTGAACTATCAGCAGGTAAAGTTCGAACACCAAAGGTCGGGCAGTGAGATGCAGAGACTCTCTATTTCGGAGTGGAAGTGGAAGCGAATCACAATGGACTTTATTACAGGCCTTCCCCGTACCTCTAGAGGGTTCGATCGCATATGGGTTATCATGGATCAGCTGACCAAGTCAGCTCACTTTCTGCCGACTCGCTCAACTTGGGGTGTAGAGAGGTTAGCAGAGTTGTACGTCCGTGAGGTGGTTAGGCTTCATAGGATACCTGTGGCTATCATTTCTGATCAGGGCACACAGTTTACCTCCCTGTTTTGGAGGTCGTTTTAGCGAGAGATGGGTTCAGAGGTTAAATTGAGTATCGTTTTCCATTCATAGACAGATGGGCAGTCTGAGAGGACCATTCAGGTACTTCAGGATGTTTTGCGTGTCTGTGTTTTTTATTTTTAGGGTAGTTGGGACAGATACTTGGCCTTAGCGGAGTTTTCATATAACAACAGCTACCACTCCAGTATTCAGAAAGCCCCGTTTGAGGCCTTGTATGTTAGGTGTTGCAGATCGCCCATTGGTTGGTTTAGTGGCGGTGAGGTTCGATTTCAGAGTTCTGATTGGCTCCGCGATACTACAGATCAAGTCAGACTTATTCAGGATAGACAACGGGCAGCGCAGAGTAGGCAGAAGTCCTACGCGGATCATAGGTTTCGGCCCCTTGAGTTTAGTGTTGGGGACTTGGTTTTCCTTAGAGCCTCGCCCATGAAGGGCGTTATGCGATTTGGTAGATGGGGTAAGCTTAGCCTCCGGTTCATTGAACCTTATGAGGTATTGCAGAGAGTTAGGGATGTTACATACAGACTTTCCTTGCACCTGAGTTAGCTATTGTCCATCCAATTTT
>JBDJHY010000087.1:10255269-10268467 GCA_039654485.1 Withania somnifera
CATTCATGACACGAAAGGTTGGGCCTATGGCTCCGATGAGAGTGCATTGGGGCTGGGTCAGTATCACCACCTGATTATTGAGCCATAATGCTAGAGGAGGATTTTGATAAAAAAGATGGGTAATGAAAGAAAATAATAAGTGGAATTATTCTAATAATAATATAAGTATTGATCTTTGACTGTTTTAGACTCGGTATTTTATCGAGCACCCAGTAATACTACTTTCACTTATTTTAGTCCAGGTTTTACCTCCTGGCATCGAGACATATCATTTTTCCAATAAAAGCTAGGACTTGAGACCAACTCCGTTCGGCAGTGAGTACAGCCGCTGGGACTTGAGTCCGTTGTCGTACGACAGTGAGTATAGCTTTTTGACACACATGGTACTACTGGTTTATGAAAACATTATGATACTCGATTTATTGAGGACTTTTCGTAATACGATGATATACAGGTGTTTTATGAATTTATTTGCCAATGAAGGCTTAATAATATTATTGATATGAGGTACGGGATACTAGGCTTGAGATTTATTGTGGTTCTTAAATTGGGATGTGAGGTTTTGATGACGTTCATGTGTGTGTTCATTTTTCTATACTTGTTTTCTTCAGTATGCTCATAGGTCGGATTGATAGGTCTATGAGTGAGCATGTTTTCTGTGTACACTGCACTTCCTTATGGGGGACTTGTTAGCATTTATTTGTATTACTTTATTATTTCTATTACTGCTTAGTTGACATTGCTAGTTTAATTGCTTCTTCGTATTATGTGGGATTTTGTATCTGATGTTACTGATCATTCATTCATCCTTCTTACTTGAGGTTACCGGTATACCGTCTGTATTATCCTCTTATCTTCTTTGATTCCTGCTTATTGCATTTTTAATCAAATATACTGTTGCAAGGATTCTAGGTACATCTCTTTCCTTACCTGAGATCCTATTATATGATTAGCTAGCGATACTTGCCTACTTGCACTCGACTCTTATTTGATTCGCTAGTTTTTCCTTGTTGTGCTATTTGATTCCATGACCCTTTTATTGTATTCTGTTATTTACTGCTTTTATTATTGTTATATGCTCAATGAGCCCTCGAAGCCTACTGGATATGGGTTGCTTTGGCATCTTGTACTCATATTACACTTGCATATGTGCAGATCCGAGTATAGGTTCCCGATCATCATTTATAGCCAGTTGTTCATTCAGATTTCATCTACTTCAGAGATTCAAAGTGAGCTTGGCATCCAGCTTTTACCTGTTTCTCTTCAGTCTTGGGCATCTTATTTGATCTCCTTATATTTCAATAGTTGTACTAGACCTATTTCAGTTTTATTGTCTCTGTACTTAGTGGTTCGTTTGACTCTGATACCGGATTTTGGGGTGTTTATTGATTCTTAAACTTTCGCATTTTATCTATCTTCTGATAATTGTACTTGTGCTTTCCGCAATTGATATACTAGTTCTCCACTTCGGTTCCGGACTATAGGGTTGGTTTCCCTACTGGTGGTATAGTAGGTGTCATCGTGATCCGTGAAATCGGATCGTGACAGCCCCTCCCCTCCAAACCAAAAGAAAATCAAAAATGCCTAGTCGTAACATATTTTTCTTTCTGCATTTTGGATTGCTCACTGATGTTTATTTTAGGGGAACTTTATAGTAGCTGAATAATTCTTTATTACTCTTTACTGTCTAATTTGTAAAATTGGGTCTCTTCTATATCTCTATCATTGCTCTTTTGATGCTGATGGTGTTATTCTACATCTATTATACATAAGCTTGTATACATTTGAACTTCCAATATAAAAGGATCAGTATATTTTAGTTGCATTATAAGTTAATAACCTAACAAATCCATGTGATAGGTGAACACGAGTGGATAACAAATAAATCAAAGAAGTAGCAGAGAGAATTGTTCATTTCGAGGCTTTATCATACAAATAGAAATTTCGAAATGTCCGTAGTATTTATTACCTTCTCCACATAGAGCACGAAGATACAATGAAAGTGGGTCCCCGTACATCCCATCATTATAAAGCACTTGTGTTCCACCTTTAAAGTTCTTTAGACCACGGAAATGTCTGATAGCTTCACGTACCACACAATACTTGGTAAAGCATTCAACCAACAAACTGAAAAAGGTACACGAAAAGTCACCTCATGATTTTATTTTATTTTTTGTGGGGGCATTTGGGGGGGGGAAGAGGCAACTTCTACAGAAGACTGTTGTGGGTGCATAGCAATGTACTAATTAATACAATGACCTCGTCCTTCTTCCACTTCTGCAGCTCGCTAACCAGAAGGTTAGCAACAGACCTATACAACTAAACAGAGTACACAAAAGGAAAAAAGTACCACTCATTGCTTAACTAGCTCAGCAACAACAACAATAATAGCATGCTCACTGTAATCCCACAAATGGGGTTTGGAGGATAGGATGTACACAAAGCCTACCCATACCTTTATGGGGTAAAGAGATTGTTTCGGATAGACCCTCTACCGTTGGTTAACTCGCTTATGCTATTCATATCAAATTTCTCCAGAATAAACTTCAGGAAAAAAAACTTTGCTAATAAGAAAGCTCAGTATAAATTTCCACCCAACTAAGACAGTTTCCAAGAAGAATCATTTCTTAATTAGAAAAGCTTCCCAAAGTTATCAGTAAACTGAATTACCCAGGATCAAACTTTGGGTTTGTCCTGGTTAGTGGTTAAAGTATCTTAAGTTAGGAAGTTCTCAAATCGACACAAATTCAAAAAAGAGTTCTCCCACTATTAAAAGAAAAAAGAACTTTGAGCTTATCATGAAAGAGGGACAAACAGGGGGAAAAGATAGGAGCAGACCTACATACTCCATTATCGGTGCTCGAGCACCCATCGACTCTGACGTAGTATGTATATGTATACAGAAATATCAAGAAAACGGATACATATTACAAATAAGAACCCACTGCACAAAAGCATGTTAGGGTGCTTTGGTAAGAAATCAACATTAAAAAAAGTTAAGCACCAATGACCGTAAAATCCTGGTTCCACCACTGCGAAAAGGATTCAAGAAATGTGATTGGGTGATACTGTCTCATACCACAATCTTGCCACAGAAGGGAAATTGAGACATTTCAAGATGAATAATCAAAATATTCTTTCTAAAAGTAACAGAGAAATGTTCATATACTACAGAAACAAAGATAGAATAAAAGAAAGTTTCTTACGCATAGGTTCTCACGTTAGGTTGCAAACGTTTGTGGTCCTCAACCATCATCCCTAATAGCTCAGCAACATCCTGCACTCTAACAGTCAGACAAAAAGCTTCAGTAAAGATTGTATGATTAGACATGCTGTAAGTACAAAAAGATACTAAAATCTTTACATTTCTCCACCACAGTAAACACGAAAAGACATTAGAAAGATGTACAATTAATTAACAGAACCAATGCATAGGTGAAGTCACAAACTTTAAAAACATACTCCAAGTTCCAAATTATGACCAGGAGTGTCATTAGCTCTATTTTATGCAACCAGCCCAAAATTTAACAGGTTGGTGCTTGATAAATCAATGACAAATCATAATGGGTTGAGTCTGAATTGATCCATTAATGTTTTGGGCTAAGATTGGAAAAAAATATAACCAAAAGCTTGATTCTCAAGCCAGTATTTGAAGGCTTAGCTAATAGGACTCAATAAGTTAACTCTCTTAACTAAAAATTAAAATAAACAAATTTAGCAAGTGGATAGAGAGACAAATTGTCTCAGCTGTAACAACAAATTGTTTGAGAAGTAGCCTTGAGTTGGGCAAGTTCGGTATGACCCTGACACAACATTGATCTGACCCAACTTTTACTGCAATGAACAAATTTGAATGGGTTAGGCTTAGACCTTAACTTTTGTTTAACCTTTTTCGACTTTGACCTGTCCAATCTTGATCCTAACCATTCTTTTAATACCCCTTATTATAACTCCAAAATTAGACTTAATTTAGCTGGCAGTTATGGGTAGATTCTAAGGCACTCAAGCAAATGGTAACTGATACATGTCTGATAAAGACATGTAATGAGCACATGTTGGCAGAAGCTGAAGAATCATTTAGCTCTTTAACTATAGAAAAATAAGCCCAGATCACCTGGAGGTTTCTATATACTTAATTCGACAGCTTGAATCACTGCAGATTTCAGCTAACTTTGATAGCATCGTTGTGAAGATAAAATTACAAAAAATTTGGGAAGATAAAATCACAAAAAAAACATGGGTATGATTCAGAACTTACCTATCATAGGACTCAGCTCTTGTATATGCTTGGATAACCCAATTGTATGTCTCTGTATCAGGTTTCATATGATCTGTCAAACAAAGTTAATAATCAGCTTATTCATTTGATAGAAATATTGGCTATCATCAGTATCACGCAGTGACTAACTAATACAACCAGGAAAGACAACAAAACTAACATACAATTCTTCCAGTAAAACAAAACTTAAAGATGTGAAAGAAACTTTGGATTCTAATTTTAATGAACAAGGAAGGCATTTAAAATTTCAAAACAGTATCCGGTTGTAACTGCTTCAAAAGCAGATGCATGATAGATAATACAGACATAGAAATTGAATTAGTGTAGGGTATACATCATGCGAGAACTTTAATAATGTGGCTCCAAAAGAAGAAGGATCACAAGGAGCTTAAAAAGAAAAGAAGTAACTTTGCACATGATTCAATCAACAAGCATACGAATTAGAGTCCATACAGATATCTGTCTTCTCCACAAGTCGGGTCATCCTCGGAACTATATGACATGTTGTTTTGCTCACCCTATTCATTTTGATTGCTCAGTCTGACCGGGAAATTAAAGATTTGGATAGGTTTCACATGTTTTAACTAGAAGAGATATACTTCACGTGATTGCAAATAGGGTAGTCTGCTGACAAGATATGCATTACACCCAAAAATACTCTTTGTTTTCCATTATCTATATAGTAAAGGTCACAAATGTGACAACAGTTGGAGTAGATAAAGAGGATTTTTTAACTAGGTAACTGCATTGAGTCTATACTTGTTAAACCTATTTAAAGACGAGCTAACCAGTAAATAAATATGAAGAGCTTTCATGGTACATGCTACTTGCAAATGATACTGTGTTGATTGATGAAATTAGTAATGGAGTCAACCAAAAAGTGAAACTATAGAGTGGTATTCTAAAGAATAAGGATTTTAGGATAAGCAAAGTAAAGAACAAATAAAGGCAATGTAAGTTCAACCCCATAGAAAGAATGAAAGTAAAATAAGAATAAACGGGATTGTAGTGCCTAAATGAAGATACTTAAGATCAATGGATCTTGTAGGATTCCCAAGAAATTCTTCTATTTCTTATGAAAACAATTGATCAATCATCTGCTTTTAACATTTCGTGAATATCCAGAAACCATCCACTGTGAAGACAATCTCCAATGCTGTTATATTCGCTTTTGCGTCTCTCTAAAATTACAGTCATGGTAAACTCTAGTCTTTCACAAGGTAGGGTTACGGTTTGTACACCCCACCCTCCCCATACTCCACTTGTGGGATCACACTGGATATGTTATTGTTGTTGTTGGTAAAATCTAGTTTTTTAGGAGAATGGTATAATAAATGAATACATAACACATAATAAACGGAAAAGGGTTAAAAATACCCGGAATGTATTGAAAATGGCTCACATATGCCCTTTATTAACTTTTTGGTCTATAAATACCCTAACGGTTTTCCTTTTGGTTCAAATACGCCAGTATAACTAACAGTTCATAATAGGATGATGGCAAATTGGACTTTGAAACAACAATATACCTGGTGAAATCCCACAAAGTGTGGTCTGGAGAAGGTAGCATGTAAGCAGGTCTTACCACTACCTTTTGGAGGTAGAAAAACTATTTTCGAAAGATCCTCGGCGAAGAAAGAAATGGCATTAGGTAAAGAAGATAGAAGGAGAAAAGAAAGAGGCATTTTGGTAACTAAGTTGTGGTTTTTATTTTGGAAACACAATTAAGTTGCGGTTGTGAAACTGTAAAAAGTTGTCTTCTCCTCAAATATTTCAGTAGCATGAGAGCTTGAATATCACCGTAGGTGCAAGTGGTGAAGGAGCTATGGTTATTATTGAAAGCCAACTCATCCAATGTCATCATCATCTTGCAAAGATAAATGTAGTGAGACAATTCATATCCCTAATCTCCTGTATTTGTCAAAGAGGTTGGGTATAAAAAATGGGAGGGTTTAAATTTAAAACAAAAATACACGTCGAAAGCTTATAGAACACCGCATGGCTATTTTAAAGTGCCAAAATTGACCAGGTTTGAACTGTTTTTTGTTGGTAATAACATGTGAAGTATTACCATAACAATCAATATAATACTTACAACCTAAAGAGCCTCTGGAGTTTTTTCTTTACCACCATCTAACAAGGGTGCCTCAAAACTGCTAAATCTCAGGGAAATAAAACCATCTAATTACAAATTTCTTGTATCAACCTATTGCATTTCTGTGCCTTCTTTGGACAATTCAACATATCTATTCTTTCTCTCGTTTCCTTTTGTATCTGTGCACTAACAAACTCTGTGTTTACACTAGTGTGCTGAAATTTTTTCATATTCCTTGTCTTCCAGGTAAGATAGATAATTGCTACCCATGCTGTTGCTATGATCTCCTTCTGAAACTGCTTCCACCTCCTTCTTTTGGACCATTTAATTGTGTCATAAACTCCCTTTCATTGTATCATGATCCGAAGCCAATTGCTCAACATATCTCTTATACAAGAGATCCATGGGCACTCACAAAAGATATGCTTCTGTGTTTCTATCACATTCTTATCACACAGACAGCAGTTTTGATCATCCACTGGCATGTTCAGTCTGACCAATCTTTCTTTAGTGAGCAACCTGTCTTGCCATGCCAACCAAATGATAAATCTTTGCCTAGGGAGCATTACTGTGAGTACTAAATCACCTTCTTTCAACCTAGTGAGACAACCAAGCGAAGCTTGATAATTGCTTGAAACTGAGTATGTGCCTGTGGAGTCAGAGTGTAAGCCACCTTGATACCAATTTCCCATTTGAGATTTCAAAGTATTCAGTTTCATCCAATACCAACTGCAATCAGCTGGTGTTACATGCTCCCAGATGTGTAACACCCCAGACCTTGAAACTAGAACGTACAGTACCTAGCTCGAGAAATTAGATGAAAAAATCCAGTCCCTGAGGACCACGAGTCGCTACGACCCATGTAATCAGTCCACGACTCGTGGAACGACTCGTGGAACGACTCGTGGAACGACTCGTGGAACGACTCGTGGAAACCTTCCCTTCAACTTAATCCAGACCCAGGTCCCAACGAGTTGTTCTGTGTCTAGACTTCAGTATAAACAGTAAATTCGAACAAGTGTCATGCTTTAATTTCAAACAGCCAGATTCATATATCTATGAGCAGCTAGTATTGTTCTGATAGGATTATTTAGCACAGAGCAGAAGCCCCAGAATTATGATGCCACCGTAGGATACGGGTCTTTCACCGGTTAAGATTGACACCTTTAACCCATAGGGCTCAGTTAGTGGATCCATATTAGTTAGGTTCTATATCCCGGCAAGGTATTGGACAGCTCTTCCCAACATGGGTAACACATTGGACTCATAATGCTCACAAGGTTTATATCGGTCAAAAGAAACTCCTATAGTATCAGCTTGCATGTATTTAGCAGTACTTATTATCCCACAGATTCTCCTCAGTTTAAGCTTTTAAGTCAGTTCCGGTATCAGCTTTTACATATTTAAATTATTTATTCTTGCATCCTAACAGTTCAGACATGTTTATAGTTTGCAGCTCAGAAAAATGACTTATACATTCGTAAATGCTTTTATCTTCAGACTTCAGACATAAACATATTTTAAGTGATAAATGCTCAGTTATATTTTTAAAGTCATTAGATGACCTTACATACTCGGTACATTCACACGTACTGATCACATACTTTTCTCCGCGCAGCATCGTATAATGATGTAGATTCAGGTACCCGTGCTCATACTCGTGGCAGGTACTGCAACAGGATTCTCCAGCCAGCTTTGGTGAGTCATCATCATTCAGGGATTGTAAAGTTATCTATACTTATCAGTATGCTTAGAATTTTTATTTCAGTTAATTTCGAGTTAGCTGGGAGTCTGCCCTTTAGCTATAATAGAGGTGGTTCAGAAATAGTTTTCAGATTTCAGACATGTCGTTTCTTTCAGTATTGTTATAAATTTTCAGAAAGAGTATCTATCTTTGCTCATTTATATTTTATTTAAAAGCTTCCGCTCAGTCTTTGAACGTTTAAAACTCTATAGCAGTATGCCAATACCAAGAGTCCGATTTGGGTCACTTAGGATCTGAAGCGCCTACACACCTAGGGCGTAGACTCGGGTCCTTATAATATGTTCACAGTTGTCCTCATATAAACACCATTCACTTATAAAACATCCTCCTTCATTGCTACCTACCTGCCATGTTCCAGTTATAATACCATTTAATGTTTAGTCCTCCACACTTCTTTGCTACACAGACTCTATACTATGCTAGTTGCATTCCATGATAACTTCCTGCATTTCCTGTTTATCTCCTTTAATAACTCTGGTGAAAATAAAGACTGCAGCCCAGAAGTTATATATAGAAAATAGGACTGCCATAACAATCTTCAACCTACTGGCATAGGACAAGTGTTTTGAATAGCATCTTGAATTTTGGCGGTGATCTTGTCCACCAATTGTTGGCAAGTGTAATCACCCGTTTGGTCATTTCCTTGCTTTTCGTCTTTTTTGTGCTTAGAGTTGTCTAGTAGTTGCCCCAAGTCATTTATGACTTGCTGGGACTGGGTAGCTCGGTGCCCTGGCAGCTCGTTTGTCCGTTATCTCAGTTTTCCTATTTTGAAGTTTCAGTTTTGAAATACTAGAACTCGAGAATGAAATTGTAGTAAACGCGCTCAGAATTGAATTCCGACAGTTCCGTTAGATCCGGAATGCCGACTTTGGTCTAGGTGGACCTTAAGTTCGTGTCCCGGACTTTTCATTTTGAGTTTGGGTTTTTTGTGGAAATTCAGCCTAGCCAATGCTCATTTCGGAGCCTAGGTGGTCTTTTGGTGATCGGAGCATCAGATCAGAATTCCGACGATTCCATCAGCTCCAGAATATCAATTTTGCGCTAGTTGAGTCATTGATTCGCTTACCAGGGTGTCCGGGCTCGTTTTGAGTAGGTTTGTAAAAAGTCCAAAAATTGGGTCTTTTGATCCTTTTGAGTTTGGGGTCCTTTTCGCTCAAGCGGCCTCAATTGGTCGTTTCATCGATTCTGTTAGGTCCGTGCGTTTTTCACCCAAAATGCACTCTTAGTTTGCTAGAATTGGACTCGGAATGCTCATTTTAAGCCTCTCGGAGAATTCTTGTTTTGCTGAGTTTGGCTTGCTGATCGCCTCAGCGACCCATGGGCCGCCCCTGCGCCTAGGGCTTCGCCTTGACGAGGATGCCCCATCGAGCCTCCTTGTGCCTTGGCAAGGCCGCCCCAGCGAGCCTCCTTGCACCCTTGCAAGGTCGTCTTAGCGGCCAAAAGGGGCGCCCCAGCAGCCCAAGCAGAGATAAAGAGGCTCCCTTCATTTTCAGTTGTTGGTTTCTTCAACTATTGCCTTAGTCAGGCCCTAGGAGCGGGGTTTTTAGTCTTTTGAGTTGAGGGGAGTAGTGGGGAGTTGCGAGTGAGATCGTGTGAGTTCGTAGAGCAACTTTTCCCAGGTATTTCTTATTCTTTTCGCCTCTTTTAGCTTATGTAAAATGTTTTTGTTTCTTTGCTTTAAACCTTGTTTTCTCCCTTAATTCGTTATCTCCTTTAGCTCGATTTTGGATAACGATTCCCCCGAGCTGAGAGCTTCGCGCTGGTATTTTTAGTTTAATTTTTCAGATTGTGAGGCCCACTCTTCAACCCGAGTTGTTAATTGCGGTCCCATTAATCGTTCGTCAGTTTGGGTTATTTTTGGGCTGACTAATGCCCCTGCAGCTTTTATGGATTCATGACTCGGGTGTGTCGGCCTTATCTGCACTCATTTGTGATTGTTTTTATTGACGACATACTAGTTTACTTGCGGAATTGAGCCGAATATGGGGCACCTGAGAGTTGTGTTGCAGACTTTGAGGACTGAGCAACTCTACACCAAGTTCTCAAAGTGTGAGTTTTGGCTAAATTCTGTCTCCTTTCTGGGCCATGTGGTATCAGGTGATGGTGTCAGTGTTGATCCGGCTAAGGTTGCAGCAGTTTGTGATTAGCGTCGACCTACTTCTATCACTGAGATTCGTAGCTTCCTGGGGTTGGCAGGGTATTATCGTCGTTTTGTTCAGGATTTCTCTTCCATTGCAGCCCCCTTGACTAGACTGACATGTGCCCTTTCAATTGTCAATTGAGTGTGAAGCCAGCTTTCTGAGGCTAAAAGAGTTGCTAACTAACGCTCCGGTTCTTGTTCTACCAGTTGAGGGTCAACCTTTTACAGTGTATTGAGATGCTTCGGGGGGACGGCCTGGGTTATGTTCTGATGCAGCAAGACCATGTTATAGCATATGCATCGAGGCATCTAAAGGATCATGAGCGCAGCTACCCCACCCATGATTTGGATTTGACGGCGATGGTTTTCGCGCTTAAGATCTGGAGGCACTGATCACAGCAGCTTGCAGTACATTCTGAGTCAGAAGAAGCTTAACTTGAGGCAGCAGAGATGAGTTGAGCTTCTGAAGGACAACGATTTGACTATTTTCTACCATCCGGGCAAGACTAACGTGGTTGTCAATGCCTTGAGCCGGAAGGTGGTGAGTTTGGGTAGTCTAGCTGCAGTTCCTGTTTCTGAGAGTCTGCTGGCTCGGGATGTTCAGTTCTTGGCCAACATGATGGTTAGGTTGAATCTTTCAGGGTCGGAGCGAATTATTGCCCATATTGAGTCCAGATCGTCCTTACTTGACCAGATTCGATAACGCCAGTATGATGACCCACATTTAGTTCAGTTGAGAGATAAGGTCTTGTCGGGTGATTTTGATTGGGTTAGGGTAGACTCTGATGGTGTATTATGGGCTCATGGCCACCTTGCTGTTCCGAGGGTTGGTGATCTGATTCAGACCTTGTTGCGTGAGGCTCACTACTCCAGATACTCTATTCACCCGGATATTGCGAGGATGTCCCTCGATCTGAGGCAGCATTATTGGTGGCGAGGTATGCGGAGGTTTATTATGTCCTTCGTGTCTCGGTGTTTGAACTGTTAGCAGGGGAAGTTTGAATACTGAAGGTCGAACAGTAAGATGCAGCGGCTCCCTATCCCTGATTGAAAGTGGGAGCGGGTTATTATGGATGTCTTCACAGTCCTTCCCCGTAGTGCCAGAGGGTTTGATTGCATTTGGGTCATCGTGGGTCGATTGACCAAGTCAGCTCACTTCCTACCTACTCGTCCCACCTGTGGTGCAAAGAGATTGGCCGGGCTATATGTCCCTGAGATAGTTAGATTTCATGGGGTACAAGTATCTATCATATCCAATAAGAGCACACAATTCACCTTGCGGTTCTGAAGGTCGATTCAGAGAGAGTGGCTACAGAGGTTGACTTGAGTACAACGTTTCACCCACAGATAAATGGGCAGTCAGAGAGGACCATTCAGATGCTCCATGATATGTTGCGTGCCTGTTTGACTTTGGAGGTAGTTGGGACAGGCACTTGCCTTGCCAGAGTTTTCGTATAATAACTGCTACCACTCCAGTATCTAAATTGCCCCGTTTGAGGCCTTGTATGGAAGACATTGCAAATTGCCCATTGGTTGGTTTAGTGGTAGTGAGATTTGACTTTAGAGTTCTGATTGGCCTCGTGATACTATAGATTAGGTCAGACTTATTCATAATAGACTATGGACATCCCAGAGTAGGCAGAAGTCCTACGCAGATTGTAGGTTTTAGCCAGTTGAGTTTTTTATTGATGGTTTGGTCTTCCTCAAAGTCTCTCCCCTAAAAGGCATTATGAGGTTTGGTATGCGGGCAAGATTAGCCCTCGGTTCTTTGGGCCTTATGAGATCTTGCAGAGAGTTGGGAATGTTGCCTATAGACATGCCTTGCCACCTAAGTTGGCTATAGTCCATCCAGTTTTCCATGTATCGATGCTACGCCGCTACGTACTGGACTCGTCCCATATCCTTTGTTGAAAGGATGTGTAGATTCATGACACCTTGATATATGTTGAGGATCCTGAGGCCATTATAGATAGGGACATCAGGAAACTTAGGAATAGGGAGATTTCGGTAGTGAAGGTTTGTTGGGCACATCAAACAGTTGAGAAGGCTACCTGGAGATAGACCGGGATATGCAAGCCTAGTATAAACATCTGTTCGAGCCTTCAGGTGCTACTCCTTTCTTGACTTTTGAGGATGAAAGTCCTTTTTGGTGGTGGATGTTGTAATGGCGTGCTCGGTCATTTCCTTGCCGTTTGTCTTTTCCTATGCATAGAGTCATCTGGTAGTTGCCCCAATTCATTTATGACTTACTGCGACTGGTAGCTCGGTGCCCTGGTGGCTCATTTTCTTGTTATATCAGGTTCCCTATTTTGAAGTTTCAATTTTAAAATAGTGAAACTTGAGAGCGAATTAGTACTAAAAGCGCTTCGAATCAAATTTTGATAGTTTCATTAGCTCCGGAATACCGACTTTGTTTTAGATGGACCTTAAGTATATGTCCTGGGCTTTTCATTTTGAGTTTGGTTGTTTTGTAGAAAATTTGTACCAATCTTATTCTTGGTCCTGGCCCACGCGGCAGTGTGAGCAAGAACCTGACAGTATATAAACTGTTTCCTCAAATTTTTAGATCATTTTCCCCCATCTTCCATTTCTTCTTTTCTTCGTCCAGGATGTTGTTGAGTTCCAAAACTCAACTAAATTGAAGGGAAGTCCATCCCCTAAGCTCACACTTGCCTTTCCTCAGTGGTAACTATTTCTCTTTCATTTTTCATAGAAATGGTAGTTTTTCGCCATTGTTAAAGACTTAGGTATAAATGTCATTCTTTACTTAAACTTGTATGAGGGTAGCTTTTGTTCTTTATTTTCCCAGTGGATTATTGTTCTATTCTTGAATTCTAGATGGTTATTGCTCTATGATGTGTTTTTCCATCCAAAATACATTCTGGGTTTATTAGAATTGAGGACTTCTGATGCTCGTTT
>JBDJHY010000087.1:10268567-10282591 GCA_039654485.1 Withania somnifera
TACCACTCCAGTATTCAGATGGCGCCGTTTAAGGCTTTCTATGGCAGACGTTGTAGATCACCCATTAGTTGGTTTAGTGGTGGCGAGGATCGACTCCAGAGTTCTGACTGGCTCCGCGATACTACAAATCTAGTCAGACTTATTCAGGATAGGCTGCGCGTAGCGCAGAGTAGGCAGAAGTCCTACGCAGATAGTAAGCTTCGACCCCTTGAGTTTCAGTGTTGTCGACTTGGTCTTCCTTCGAGTTTCGCCGATGAGGGCTATGAGGTTTGGTAGGCGAGGCAAGCTTAGCCCCCGGTTCATTGGGCCTTATGAGATCTTACAAAGAGTGGGAGAGGTTCCCAGCAGACTTGCCTTGCCGCCTGAGTTAGTTGCAGTTCATCTAGTTTTCCATGTATCGATAATCCGCCATTATATACTGACCCTTCCCATGTCTTTCATCAAGAGGCTATACAGATTGATGACACCTTGACTTATATTGAGGAGTCTAAGGCTATTACTGACAAAAATGTAAGGCAACTCAGGTCCAGGGAGATTTCGATAGTGAAGGTTCGTTGGGCACATCGATCGGTTAAGGAGGCTACCTGGGAGACGGAGCGTGACATGCAGGCCCAGTATCCACATCTGTTCGAGCCTTCAGATCCTTCTCCTTCCTAGACTTTCGAGGACGAAAGTCCTTTTTAGTGGTGGATATTGTAATGACGCGCTTGATCATTTCCTTGCTTTCCGTCTTTTCTGTGCTTAGAGTTGTCGAGTAGTTGCCCCAAGTCATTTATGACTTGCTGGAACCAATAGTTCGGTGAGCTGCAGCTCATTTGCCCGTTATCTCAGTTTTTCTGTTTTGAAGTTTCAATTTTGAAATAGTGAAACTCAAGAGTGAAATTGTAGTAAACGAGCTCAGAATCGGATTTCGACAATTCCTTTTGCTCCAAAATGCCAAATTTGGTCTAGGTGGAACGTCATTTCAAGTCCTGAGCTTTTCGTTTTGAGTTTGGGATGTTTTGTGAAAATTCAGTCTAGCCAAATCTCATTTCAGAGCCTGGGTGGTCTTTTGGTGATCAGAGCGTCAGATCGGAATTACGACGATTTCTTCAGCTCCGGAATGTCAATTTTGGGCTAGTTGAGTCATTGGTTCGCTTTCGGGGTATCCCGGCTCGTTTTGAGTCGGTTTGTGAAAAGTCCAAAATTTGGCTCCTTTTGAATTTGGGTCCTTTTCGACCAAACATCCTCGGTTGATTGTTTCATCGATTCCATTGGGTCCGTAGTATGTTTTCCACCCAAAATGCACTCTTGGTTTGCTAGAATTGAACCCGGAATGCTCGTTTTAGGCCCCTCGGAGAATTCTTGTTTTGATGAGTTTGGCTGCAGGTTGCAGATTGCCTCAGCGACCCATGGGCCGCCCCTGCGCCCAGGGCTTCACCCTGGAGAGGCTGCCCCAACGAGCCTCCTTGCGCCCTGGCGAGGCCGCTCCAGCGAGCCTCCTTGTGCCTTGGCGAGGTCGCCCCAACGGCCCAAGCAGTCTATATAAAGCAGTTCATCCCCTTTATTTTCAGCCGTTGGTTTCTTCAATTATTGCCTTAGGCACTAGGAGTTGTGTTTTTAGTGTTTTGAGCTGAGGGGAGTTGTGAGGAGTTGTGTGTGAGATCGTGTGAGTTCGTAGAGCAAAAGTTTTCCTTGGTATTTCTTGTTCTTTCTGCCTCTTTTAGCTTATGTAAAATGTTTTTGTTTCTTTGCTTTAACCTTTTTTTCTCCCTCGATTCCTTATCGCCTTAAGCTCGATTTTGGACCACGAGTCCCCCAAGCTGAGGGCTTCGCGCTGGTATTTTTGGTTTAATTTTTCGGGTTGTAGGGCCTGCTATTTGACCTGAGTTGCTAATTGCAATATGGGTCTCATTTTTTCATGTTTTGATCCCTGGATTCGTAATTGTATAGTTTCGGGTGACTTCGGTTGTGTTGGAGCTTCAGGCCCACGGTGCGCGCATTTCGAGGACTTTCACCGACATCCAAGTAGGTAAGTTCATTTATGTGCATTGCAGACTGGGGCTATTATTTTGTGCTTATAATATGGCCAGTAGTGTGGGTTGGGCTTTAGGTTGATCATTGTATTTTTAGTTGATATCTTTATTGGATTCCGAGGGCCCGTGAAAGGGCATAAAGGATGAAGGGTTGTATGCGTGGGCCCTGGCCTCACCACATGGGGGCCACAGGCTTTGCGCAACAAGTGTGGTAAGATGAGCTCTTAGTTGGTGGCCTTTGGCCGATCCTAGATTCTAGTTACTTTCTGCTTTTGTTATTATCAGTATTTTGCTATATTATGTTGAGGCACCTGTATATTATTGTTTGAGCTAAGTTTGGCACTGACGGGGCGCGGTCCCTGAGTTTGGCACTGATGGGGCGAGGCCCCGAGATTGGCACTGTTTGGGCGAGGTCCTGAGTATTGGCACTGATGGGACGAGACCCCGAGATTGGCACTGTTTGGGCGAGGCCCTGAGTATTGGCACTGATGGGGCGAGGCCCCGAGTTTGGCACTTACTGAAAGGATGGAGTTGGGACTACATGATATTGCTTTATTTTGCTTTTCTGCACCCCCCTGTATTACCTTCGTATTGTTTATGCTCACCGGGCTTACGGGGGAAGTCACTGTCGATTTTGTTATACTGTTTGTACTTATCGGTAGTATGGGACGTTAGGTGGCTTTTGTGTGTTTACTTTTTATTCCTTACTTAGCTGTATCCTACTGTTCGATCCTTTATTCGTAGTGCATACATATATATCCTTATAGTTAGCTAGGTCTTGGCTTAGCTGGAGCACAAGTAGGTTTCCTTACTTCGATTCCGAGTTTTTGGGTACTGGTCACTCTGGATCGTGTTTACCATGTTTTTGTTCCTGTAGATCTGTACTCACACTTTTGGTATCTTGCCTTTCTGCATATCTATTAGTTTTACCGCTTTCCTACTATTGTTGACCTGCCCAGTCAGATGATGATGCTTACTGGGTACCTTGTTTGGTACTCATGTTGCGCCTCTGTACTATTTTCATGGGGCAGATACCGGGAGGGGTTATTGGAGACGCCGTGATCGTGCAGAGTAGATACAGTTGGTTGCGGAGATTACGATAAGCTTTGTCGTCTGAGCCAACCGTGATTTTCTTGATGTCAATCTGCTTTATTCTGTCTATGGCAGGCCCAGTGTTATATTACTTTTGTAGGAGTTGCTTTGTATTTTCAATCTTTTGGGCACTCTATTTAGTAGCTCCACGTGCCATTGACACCAGGTTTTGGGATTTGGGTTGCGTATGTATTTCTTCTGCTTTCGTTCTTTAATGTTTTTTCTTATGCTTTTCCACTTTGCTAGATGTTTCGAGTGTTTATAGCCCATTGAGCGTAGCTCCGGGATGTAGGGTTGGGCTTATCTAAACAGGAGGGTTGTAGACGCCTTCATGACTTGAATTTTGGGTCGTGACAACAAGCCATTTTGTTCCATTTCTTGATGTAAGTGGAAGCCCCCAGTGTGCTGTAGGAAGGGTTCCGAGAGAGAGAAATGTTTTGTGAAGTATTTCCTGCTCTGCTGCATCACCCGCTCCTGCCAGGAAGATGGACTTATCCAAGTTTGCTACTAGCCCTGTAACCTCATTAAAATGATTTGGTGCTTCCATAAATCTTGAGACAGAACTCGAAGTCCCTTTGCAGAAGATCATTAGATCATCAACAAAAATCAAATGAGTTAACTTAGCCACTTTACACATTGGATGGAACTAGAAATCAGGCAATTCACTCATTTTGTTTAGGATCCTAGACAAGTACTCCATCGCCATTAAAAACACGAGGGGAGACATAGGGTCTCCTAGATTGAGGACCTGAGATCCCTCTGACCCTAAAACTAACCATGCCCCTCCCCATTAACCTTCACTAGAAATCTAATAGTAGTAACATAAGTCATCAACATAGCTGTAAAGAATTCTGGAAAACCAAATACCCTCATGGCTTCCTCAATAAACTGCTGAATTACTGTGTCATAGACCTTCCTTAGGTCTGTGTAGTGTCATAGACCTTCCTTAGGTCTGTTTTTATAAGACACCTAGGTGATGTCTTCCTCTTGTAATGCCTCAACAGATTATGGCATATTATTACATTGTGAATTAGTGATCATCCTTCCACATGCTGCTTGAGTATCAGCTCCCAAGCTAGGAAGGACCTTCTTTAACCTCACACAGATCACCTTTGAAATGCACTTGTAAATTACATTACAGCAGGAAATAGGGCCTAAATTGGCTAGCTGATTCTGGCACTTGTCACTTTTGGGATTACAGTAAAGTATATTTGTTTAAGCAGTTTACCATTGTTTAGGAACTATAGAAATGCCTGAGTGACATCCTCCCCTATCAAACTTCATGTTACTTTAAAGAATCCACTGCCATAGTCATCTGAACCTGAGCTTTGATTATATCAATACAAAACATAGCCTTTCCTTCTCAGAATAACCCTAACCAAATCCATTTGTTGTGATACTGTAAGCATGTGACTATTCATCAGTAAATCACCAAAAGCTTTCACTCTATTCCTTGCACTCTTTTGTGCAAATTTAGATCCGTGCACCCGTGAAGCCCCCGGGCCCACTTGTTTCAATTGTTGTTCTTGGAGATACCAATGTAAGTTGCCTGACTGATATGCAGCAACAACTCCATCTATCCTCACTTATTTCTGTCCTTTTTAATCCTAAACAGTAGTATTTGGATTTCTCTCAAACATATACTCATTCTAGTCATCAAACTTGTATTCATATTCTAGTCTCTCTTGTATTCATGACACCAGGTTTCGGAGTGTACTTGTTATTTCCGCACTTTATGATTATGGAACTATCTTATTAATGTTTCGCACAATTACTTTTCCACTTTTTTATATGGATTTAAAATTAAATTTGGTCTGCCCACCAGATTTGCTGTAGGTGCCTTCATGGTACATTAGATTTTGGGTCATGACACTCAACCTATGTAAAGTCAATGCTACTTAGAGCAGTTGTTCTGAAGTTATTAAGTGTTTTATAATAAAATGCACTTTCTCAAACGCAATGTAATTGTTTAAAAAGCACTTCTAATTTGCAGAGGTTTAGGGCAAAATGCACCTTCTCAAGGCACTTCAATCATAAAATTTAGGCAGCAAGACAGTTTGTGCGCAGCCAAATCCAGATGTAGATCTATTTGACCATAAACTTGTACTATCTCCGTCACATTTTATATGACACCGTTTGACTGGCACAGGTGTTTAAGAAAAACAAAAAGACTTTTGAAACTTGTGGTCTAAAATAATCCTTAAATATTTATGTGGCTATAAATCATTTCATTAAGAGTAATAATGAAATTTTAAAGTTAAATTGTTTCTAAATAATAAGGGTGACATTCTTGTTGGACAGAGGGAGTATATGAGACAATTGAAGCACTTCAAAAAATAATCAAACCAAATATTTAAAGAAGCGCTTAATTTAAAACTTCAAAAAGTACCTTCTCTGGAAGCACTATCCAAAGAAACACTTTTTCAAACGATACTGCACTACCAAACGAGACTTAGTAAAGCCAACAAAGGAGAAATTAAGGAGTTCTATAGTCAAAAAATCCACTTTTACAAATTGAAGACTCTTCACTAACCAAGGTATACATGTTTGTTGTTTAAAACCCAAAACTAGCAACCTGTTGTTGTTATATAGTTCAGAAGTACAGAAGTAATATTACTCAATCTCCTATTTGATCCAATTCAGAGCGACCTCATTTTAGTCACCTAGAATGAAAATTCCACATAAGTTAAGGTAGCAAACTTCAGTATGCACCTTATGAACATTTATGCACTTCTTGATCCTAAACATAACAAACAACCCGTACTTTCTGCCAGTATCACAACCCAGGCAAATATTGAGAGATTTAGCTCAAACACAAATGTAGGAACCAAAGTGAGTCAACTACAACCTTGACAAGGAAAAGAAGCTACAGACCTTCACCATATTCCATGTTCTCAAATGTTGCAAAAGGAATTTCAGGTATCCCACAGGTAGCCTGGAAGAAGAAAAAGGAATTAGAGAAACATAATAATTTAACAAGTCCACTGTTACTGTAACTAAAATTAATCAAATATTTCATATAAACAGCTGGTTTACCTCTTTGGTTTTTAACATCATTTCAATAGTTAATAAAAAAACATGAAAATTTTGAAGATCATTTAAACAGGAACGCCACAAAAGAAAGAAGCTCCACTAATCGAAACAGGGAGCAAAAGGATCATAAGAAATTGTCAGGTAACTTGTGCAAATCACCCCCGGTTAACTTGCTTAACTCAAATATATAAACCAAGAGATTTTCACATATACCTACACACTTTGCAACTTTTGAAAGCATTCATTCAATAGAAGTTTCACCATCCATGAGAATGCCAGCGAAGTTACATTTTCATATGGCTGATAATTGATATGACATTAAAATGTGCACTATGATATATTATAGTAATGAAAGAATCCAAAAGCAATTAGTTGCAAATGGCCAAATTCTAATTTATCACACCAAGAATTCATATTCTTTTTAAGCTTCAAGCTCGAACACACTCAATATACGGTGCAACTTGAGTTTGTATAGAAGATTGGAACTGTATCGAATGTGTTGTGACAGGATTTTATTATCATAAAAAGAGATTTTAAAATTTTACATCTTAGAGATGCTTCAGCATTTTCTGCTATTAATTAATATTCTCCTCAATAATAATTCTAGTAGGATTTTCTTTTTTCAATATATTGAAATTTAAGCTTCTTATCCAGCAAAAGAGAATTGATACATTGAGTTAAGATACAGTGGTATTAGAAGTACCTGCACACTCAAAAGACAATTGAAATGGAAGGTAGTAGCCATTCTGCCAGCAGCCTCCATTTCATAGGCAATAGTTAAGGCATTTGAGTGATCTCCTACTTTACAATCTTCTTCTATTAGGAGATCATAGATCTTATCAGTTGCTCTGAGTCCACCCTCCGCACCCTTGAGAAACACTTTGTTGGCATCTTCAAGATGATTATTCCGTACAAGCTCCTCTGCTCCAAGGATAAAACAAACTTAAAACTCAATGAAAGAATAGTTTATGAAGAATGTAAAACAAATTGAAGCAACAAATCAAGCTAGGTGCATGCTTTCACTATACCAACGAGAACTAGCCAAGCTTCCCGAATGTCGTATTTCAATTTCTCCATTGCTGCAAGAATTTCTAACCCTCTTGTAGCAAGACCATTCGCACCAAACAAACGAACCAATGCCAAAAATGTTTCATGTAGAGGCCGAAGACCTTCACTCAACTCCCTTCTAAGAGCATGCATCTGCCATTGCATGATATCTGATGAGTTCAATCCCATGGTGAACCCTATCATTAAGTGCGTCCTAATCTCACTAAAATTTGAATGTCCAGATTCAGCAATATTGGCTTACGTAAAATGCAGTTGGCACAAAACAAACACAAGAAGTTTCACTAGCAGAAGAGTTCACAGGTAGAGGATATACCAAAACCAAGAGCTTAACTCTTAGATAAGGGTGGCAATCAAGCTTAAACAATTAATCAGAAAACATACCGACTAATTGGAAAAGAAGAAAAAAAAGGAAACCAAGAAAAACATGCTCATAAGCAAAGTAAATTTCCCCAGTGGTCATCCAACTTTAAGTTTATCGTACAAAAGTCGCTTTTCTATCTTTTGTCTCATCAAACCATTTAACTTAAAGTCTATCACACAAAAAACACTTTCTCTTTTTTGTCTCATCAAAGTCATTAACTTAAATTTTTTTCATAGAAAAATCGTTTTTCTATTTTTTGTCACATAAAAGTCATCCAACTTTGGCCAAATTAAGTAAAAAGTAAATCACACGTAAACTTCTATATTTTGTACGGGATATATGACATGGCAATCCAAATAGATAATCAACTTAATAAAACATATTCAGTGTAGGGAACCAATTTCAGAGATTTCCTCCCAAGTTTCGCTTTGTAACACTAATCTCTTTGTCGTTTATAAAATTACGCTTATCTCAATATAATGATTTTCTTGTAACAATTTGAAACCAAGGGAATATATGAAGCTCTAAGATTTTGTGTTTGTCATTGAATTCTTTGATGCTCTAACAACGACTCTTTTGCTAATCATAAAAGATGTTTATAAAATTCACTAAAGATGAATATTACTACAACAACAACATCCCAGTGCAACCTTATAAAAGGGGTATGGGGAGGGTAGAGTGTATGCTGATAAAGGTAGAAGGCTTGTTTCTGATAGACCCTTAGCTTAACTGGTACCTATCAAACGATTTAAAAAGGGATACGCGCATAGGAGCAATCACAGTGCAACTGAATCCAAAAAGGAAGGTGCTACACCATACACAATGGAAAGGACAATAACCAAAAATGAAAATATGCAATAATCGATACACGAAACACCAGAGAAAACTGAAATCGAAGCTCAAAGAACTACAAACATAGTGCTAATAATACAAAAACAGAAAGAGATCCAAGAATAACCATCCAGCTTAGCACACAGGTAAGCAAGAAAATATTCAACTATCAATAACCTTCTACCCTAATACGCGACCTCCAAAAAGATAGAAGGTCATGTCCTCAGTAAGGTCAAGATGAACCAAATCTTGTCCAATCACTTCCCCCAATACTTTTTCAGCCTGTCTCTTCCTCTCCTGACGCCCCCCACTTCCAACCACTCATACCTCCTCACTGGGACATCTACGTTACTCCTCCTCACATGCTTAAACCATCTCACTCTTACTTCCCTCGTCTTGTCCACCATGGGAGCCACTCTTGTCTTGTCTCATATCTCATTATTCTGAATATTATGTCTCCTAGTATGACCACACATCCACCTCAACATTCTCATTTCGTAACTTTCATCTTCTGAACATGAGAGTTCTTTACAAGCCAACATTTCATTCCATACAATATAGTCGTCCTAATTACCACTCTATAGAACTTACCTTTCATCTTATAGATGGTACTTGCTTATCACACAAGATCCCAGAGCTAGCATCCATTTCGCCCATCCCGCACCAATATGGTGTTGGATATCCACGTCGATCTCGCATTACCTTGAATCAAATATGCAAGGTACTTGAAACACTCTCTCTTGGGGATAACTTGAGACTCCAACCTTATTTCCATATCGCTCTTGGGTCCAACATCACTAAATTTACATTCCAAATATTCAGTCTTGGTCCTACTCGACCTAAATCCATTAGACCCAGAGTTTGACTCCAAACCTCATCGGCGAAGAGCATACATCATGGCAGCTCACCCTAGATATGGTGCATCAATTTATCCATAACTAGTGCAAAATGAAATGGGCTAAGGGTCAATCCATGACGTAACCTCATCATGACTGGAAAGTGTTTTGAGTCTCCTTCCACTGTCCTCACCCTAGTCCTGGCTCCCCCATACATATCCTTAATTGCCCTAGTGTAAACTATGAAAACAACTTCAATCTCCAAACATTTTAATAAAACCTCCCTAGGGACTTTGTCGTATGCTTTCTAGATCAATGAACACTATATATAGATCCATTTTTCCCTCTTTATGCTTCTCCACCAGTCTCCTCACAAGGTGGATAGCTTATGTGGTAAATTTCCCTGGTATGAAACAGAATTGGTTCTCGGTAATGGACACATTTCTCCTCAACCTCATCTCTACTACCCTTTCCAACACTTTCATAGTATGGCTCAATAACTTGATGCCCATATAGTTGTTACGGTTTTGGATATCACTTTTGTTTTAGTACAACGGAACCATCATACTCCACCTCCAAGCTTCAGGAATCTTTGATGTCTTAAATAAGATAGTAAACAACCCCGTTAACCACTCCAATCCTGCCATACCACTAGTCTTCCAAAGTTACATCAAGATATCATCTGGTCCTGTTGCTCTAACCTGTATAGATCCACAGTACCTAACATCCCGCTGTTCTTCAAAGTGCTCCAACTCTCCTAGCACAATGTATGCGTCCTTTCCTTTGTTAAGAAGTAACGGAAGTATGTCTACCACCTTCATCGAATGAGTGCCTCATTCGTCAAAACACTGTCATTCTCATCTTTAATACACTCACTTGGTCCAGGTCTCGAGCCTTCCTCTCTCTTAGCTAGCATGTACAACTTCTTATCACTACCTTTTCCCCCTAACTCCTGGTACAAGTACTTGAAAATGTCATTTTTGTCGTCTTAACCTCCAACTTAGCCTCCGTCTTCACCACTTTATGAACTTCTTTGTTTTCCCTCTTATCCTCCTCATCCTTGCTCACCACCAATTTCACGTACGCCTCTTTCATAGCCTTTATCTTTTGTTGGACTGCACCTTTCCACCACCAATCTCCTCGGTGACCACTAGAGTTGCCCTTTGAAACCCCCAACAACTCTATAGCCGCTTTCCTTATGCAACTAGCAGTTTTATCCCACATATTTTGTCGCATTCCTGTTGCTTCTCCAAGCCCCCACAGCCACCAACTTCTCTCCCATAACTTGGGCTCTGTCAAAAGTCAAGTCACCCATTTGATCCTCAGCCGATCGCACCACGACCTCTTCTTCCTCGTCAACTCAAACTCCAAATCGATGACCAAAAGCTTATGCCGAGACATAAGATTCTCACCTGGAATAACCTTGCAATCCTTGCAAAGGCCTCTATTACCCTTACTATTTAGAAAGAAATCAATCTGAGTCCTATGTAAGTGCAAAATAGTATAATCATATTTTTAAACTAATCATAATGAGTTAAAAGCTACTACAACAAACTAAAACAAGGAAAGTAAATGTAATACAGTAAACCAAAACAGAGATTGGGTTATGAAGCGAAACGTGGAAGGAGGTTTCAAAATTATCACAGATGTAACTAACTTATTTTTGAGTGTCATTGCATCTTTCTCATATAAAATATTAAAATTCAGGTATGATTTACTTTTTGGTTAACTTGTCCAAATTTGGATGATTTTTATGTAAAAAAAAAAAAAATTACTTTTTTCTGCTAAACTTTAAGTTGGATAACTTTTATATGAGAAAAAGTAGAACCTGAATTTTGTGTAACAAACTCTAAGTTGGATAATTTACTCCTCACATGCCAGTGTATTTGCCTGTCATGAAAATATCATGTACTGTATGGAGCTAATAACATTATAATAAATTCGTAGTACTAGGACAGGATCAGTAGTACCTTGAGTTAAGCCTCTAATTAAGAATGACCATGATGCAATTCTGAGTAATTCCAGTAGCCTATACTAACGTGAGTGTTCGATACTAGCATTGGTATTTCACTAAAGTTTCACCAAGTAGACACCGGATTGTATCTTAATAGTATCACATCTTTGAATGAGAGAGCAGAATAACATATCCTAATATGTCATTGACAATACATACTAAGAATTAAACAAAACACATCATCTAGCAATTAATCAAATAAGAAAAGAAAATTAAGCTTGTAGGAAGTAGGCAGATTTGAAATTAAGATCCCATTTGGCCATGAAAGTTTTTCACTTTTTCCCGGAGTTGATCCCAGGAAAATATGTTTTCTTTTTAAATTTTTTGCTTTTTTCAAGAATTTTCAAAAATTCCAAAAACAACAAAAAGTTGTTTTCCCTTTAAATTACCCACAAAAATTCAAAAATAACTCTAATTTATTTCATGGCCAAACACAATACCAAGTTCGAAATATCATTTTACACAATGAAAACAAAAACTAGTTTTTATTATTTTGACAATGAAATATGGCCAAACGCCTAAACCATTTAAACGGCGAGAGATATGGAGAGGGAGTTACAGCGCCGTCATTGTCACGGTCAAGTACATGAGAAACAACCAATCCATGGAAAGAACGAGGTCCAGGGGAGAGACCAGCAGCAATCATATCATAAATGACTTGAGATACACCTGTAGAATCAGCATTTCGAGCACGCTCCATCAACTCCTCCATGAAAACAAGCCTTAGCCCTTTTTCCGTTCCAGAAGCCATAGAACCGTCATCATCCACCGTCTTCAACTGATGTTGTTGCTGTTTTTTTCTTCTGGTTCTACGCGGCTGCGATGAAACGGATGCCCTAAGAACGCCTATGGACCGAGAAATTGATGTGTAGGGAATTGGGAGAGTGAATTTGGAATTAAAAGGAAGGTGTATGGAAAGGCCAGCCATTGGAGGAGAAATTTGAAAAATTATAGTAGTGAGAAGAAGTGAAAATGCATTGGGGAAAAACAAGGGGATAAGGCTTTTGGATGGTTTTAGCAGTTTTTGTAAGAGCAAGAGACAGAGTGGTTTAACATGGAGGGAAATGACGTTACAGCCCAAATACTTTGGCTCAAATTTACATTCTTTTTTTTTTTTTTTTTCACCAAGGAGTCATGGGAGATGGCTGACAGAAAATGGTTTAAATTTTAAAAAAAGTGATAAAAGTCTTTAAGAATTAAGTGTAAGTGATCGTTAGTGATAAATGAATTTTGATCCTTCTTAAAATAATTTTTTTATTATTTTGATTCAATATTATAAAAAATACTAATTATCTAAAACGAATAAAAAAATCGTTTTTACTTCTTCCTCAACTATTATTTTTGTGTCATATTCTTCTTCTTTTCTTCTCTGCATGTCGTTAGTGTTGCTATTACTATTATTATTCTTCTTATGGCTGCTACTATTGTGTCATAGAGAAAAGAGAGAAAGAATCTCTTTTTAGTTCATTCTTTTGTTTAGAATTTTTTTCGAGATTTTGAAATAAAATTTCACAATTTTGAATTAAATTTCATTGATTTAGCATTGCGCATTGTTGAGGGGTGATTTTCTTTCATTTTGATAAGTGAATATTGTTTTTTGTTGGTAATTCTCATATGGTTTTATCTATTGTTAATAAAAACATTTTTAGAGATTGCTTTCAGTAATTAATGAAAGCAATTATGTTTCTTATGTTTTTTGCAATTGGTAAAAATTTCTCAACAATTATTGAAGATTTTTTTATTAAACAAATTCAGCAATTGCTGAAAGCAATTATGTTTTTCATATTTTCAACTATTGTTGAATACTTTTTAGCGATCGTTGAAATTGTTAATGAAAACAGATGCAATTGCTGAAAATTTTCACCAATTACTAAAAATATAAGAAGTTTCTTATGTTTTCAGCAACTGGTGAAAAATTCTCAATAATTGTTGAAGTTGTTTTCATTAACAATTTCTGCAATTGCTGACTTCCAACAAATGATAAATCTTTTGCAGCAGTTATTAAAAAATTTCAATAATTGCTTACTAAACTACAGACAGAATTATGATTAATTTTTTTAAAAATCCTAGTGTATGCACTTCAACGTCATCAATGGGAAAAAAATAACAATAAGGTTTGATTGTCATGGTGAATGAGTTGAGTCCAACAATCGTTACATTTATCATTGGAAGGGCAAAGAAATGGTAGACATGATTGTAAATCAAAATTTCCCGTATGATGATTTCGTGAATGTAATGACCCTTGATTCCATCTCGAGGTTCCTGCAAATACTCTATATTTAGAGCATCTTGTTAGTTGCCCCAGGTCATTCATGACTTACTAGGACTAATATTTCAGTTCCCTGACAATTTTATAGTTTGGTTCCTTTGTATTATTGCTACGTAGGACATTTCTCAGTTTATATGATCTTGGATCATTGTTTCCTCGGTCCTGTTGAGTTTGGAATATCAATTACATAAAGATTTCATCTATGAATTGTCGAAACCGGACTCCATTTTCATTCCGGACCTCAATTATTCAAGTTGAAATTGTTGGGCGCCAAAGGGTTGTGATCATGTGTCCTTGGTCGCGATCTCGTAGGCCAGGCCCAGTATGCATCATGATCGCGGGGTTGAGGGCCGCAATTGCAGTAAGTGAGGCGGCCATGGATTTTTTCTTCGCTGTCACGGGATCGCCATGGCAACCTATATAAGTATTTTCTTCTTCTTCTTCTTCTTCTTCTTCTTCTTCTTCTTCTTCTTCTTCTTCTTCTTCTTCTTCTTCTTCTTCTTCT
>JBDJHY010000087.1:10290023-10303998 GCA_039654485.1 Withania somnifera
TTTCTTAATTTGTTTTAGACCCTATTATTGATTGGGCACCCGATACTCCTGTTTTCTTACTTGTTTTAGTCTAGGCCCTAAAACATGTGTTTGGTATTATGACCTTTCTATCACATATATCTTCGGCCATATTTTGAATACTAAGTATTAGACATTACCTAATTTTAGTCCCAGAGGTATTGGGCATAGATATTGATTTTTTGACTAGTTTTAGACTCGGTGACACCCGAGCAAATGCATTGAACTCGATATATGACAGTTATGAGATTCTGATTATGATATTTTAAGATAGTATGTGGGGAAGCTGTCCATGGGAGTTGCAAACCTGGTCTAGCATCCGGTGAAAAGGATGATCTATCAATGACTCCCATAGATTTTGCCTTTGTGAGTCACAAAGATGAAAAGGGATACATACAATATTGAGATACCGATACTATTGCATTATATCTATACTACTTTTTACACTTGTTTTTTAGGATGTTCCTTCTAGTAGCATGGGATGGCAACAGGTGAGCTTTACTTGTTTGTACCTTCTGATAGTACGGGACGCCAACGGGTTATATCTGTTTATCTGTTTCTTATCTTTTTTGTTAATTATTATTTCCTCTTTTCTTTCTCATGAGTTTATTTGGGTGGTTATGTTTGGGATTTCATTTGATTAAGCCTTCTTCCTTCATACTTTATTGAGGTGATGGTACACCGCCCTTATTTATTCTTTTTACTTGATGGATTGTTGCAAGGACTCAGGTACGTCTGTTTCACTTTTTATGAGTTCTTCTATTACAGTTGTTAGTTAAATCCATTATCTGTTCCTTATTACTTTTTTATTATTTGTAGGTAACTTTAGCTGTTTATATTCATACTTATATTCCCTTCATTATCTGTTATTTACTATTTTTATTTCTTATATGGGTCCATTCGGCCGATGTTACCTACTGGGTATCTAATTTCTTGGTTGTTTGGTACTCATACTACACTTTGCATCTTTCTAGTGCAGATCCGAGTGCGAGTGAGCAATGTAATTTCTGAGGTTCGTGTTGCTATCAAGATTCTAAGGTAGAGGGTGATTTTCGGCATTCAGGATCTCACTTTATCTTTCCTTTAGGCTATTATTGCTCACTTTACATTCCAAATAAGATAATATATTTATATCAGACTTTGTATTTACTTTTTAGTGGATCATATACAAGTTGGGGATTTCTTTTATTGTATTAGACTTTCACGTGTTCTTTTCTTACTTATGCTTTCATCTACCACTTTGGTTTATCATTTTTGTTTTTGTAATTGTTGGGTGGTTCTTTTATGGTGGGATGTAGGTGCCCTCATGACTTGAGAAATTGTGTCGTGACTGCTGGCAGATTCACCTTCGGCGAAGGGTGGTCAAATGCACACTCTTCTCCGAAGAACTATGTGAGAAATTAAAGTTAAATATTAGTTAATATAAGTGTATATTTAATTTTGCGCACTCTTAACACAACTATGAATAAAATTTGCACACCTTTTGCCAAATTTCTAAATCTGTCACTAGTCGTGACAATAGTGGTGATATTTGTGATAGTGGAGATGCAAGCAATGGTGACAATAGTTAAAGTGATAGTAAAATAATTATAATGATGACAATGAAATGTTTGGTAACGACTGATAGTATTGATTGATACTAAATCGTGGTTACCAATGATGGTTGTGATGACAAAGGTAATTGGTGGTGGCGGTTAGTGATTGATGACATGATTGGCAGTTGATAATTGTTATGATGTAGAGGTTATGGTGCGATGGCTGGAGATTGTAGATAAAGTGGTGGTGAAAATTTTTCATTACAAGAAAACCTTTTTATGATATTATTACTTTGTTAAGAATTGTAATGTTAAGACCACTAGACCAAACAGTGCTAAATCTTAATATAAATAAATGCACTTAATGGTGTAAGGTTTGAATTCATACTCTATTAATGCAAACAAATAATACTTAAGAAAATATTGAAAAATGATCAACAAGGATTATGACGGAATGAATAGGGCCCCTATTCCCTTAACTATAGGGCTCAGGGTTTGAGCACTAGGTATGAAAAAATTCATGTCAAGGAGTGATTTCCTCTTAAACGGGTCTTACTGACACAAATCCGAATTAATTGTGGCCTAAATGTAAATACCTAACACCGAATGGAATCCAAAAAAATATAAAATATAAAGAATAAAAAACAAAAAATATTAAAAGAATATGATATTTGAAAAAACAAAAAACAAAAAATAAAAAGTAAAAATGAAAAATAAATTTGAAAAATAGAACAGAATAAATAAAACTTAAAAGTTAAAAAAAATTAAAACATAACCTTATAATAATCCATGATATTAGAAGCACTTCTCAATCCTTAACAATGGCTTTCCAAACATGCCTTTATGAAATCGAAATTTTCATTAAGGGTGACTAAAAAGTGTTGAAATTTTAAAAAAATGACAATAGTTTTAATTATTAGGTACAAGTGACAATTTTATGATTTGCAATTAAGAAAATTTTGACCCTTTTATAATAAGTCCCCAAGTTTTTTTAACACTTAAATCCAACTTAAAACCCTAATGACCCCACCCAAAAAGGTAAAATAATTGTTGCTTCCTTCAAGAGTCCCGTTTGACGCTTTTTTTTTCTTACCACTGCCATTGTGCTTCTTCTTCTTCCTCCTTGTATTTTTTGTTGATATTATTATTTTTTAAGGTAACATTGCTATTGTGCTGGAAGAAGAGAGAGAGAGCACACAGAGCATCTCAACTTTTTTTTTAATTTGGGAGAAAAATCAATTTTTTCAGTTGGGGACTAAATTTAGTTAGTGTAGCATTGGGCATTGCTTGAGGGGTGAATGTTCGACCATTTTGGTAAATAAATATTATTGTTTTACGTGTATTTATCATCTGAAATTTTATCTATTGTTTCGCAACTGCTGCATAATATTTCAGCAACTGCTTCATCAGCTGCTGTAACAAATACAGCAAGTGATGAGAAGATGCACGTTTTAGATATGGTATAGCTGTTGTTGTGCCTATTTGAGCAGTTGTTGCACTAATTACTGCTTATATTTTAGAAGTTGTTGATTATATTTTATCAATTATTGCATCTATTACTGAAACAGATACCAAAATTGTTGAAATATGTTCAATAATAACTGAATGAATTTGCAAGCAGAATCAAAACAGATTTAACCAGTTTTGTTTAACTCATAAAATAGGTATCTAACTTCAACACCATCAATGAGGGACTAAATAACAATATAATTTGATTTCTTTGGTGAATGGACTGGGTAAAAAATTATTACATTTAGCGTTGGAAGAGCAAAGAAATAGTAAAGATGATAGTGATTATTGTGAATCAAGATATCATATATGAAGATTTTGCAAGAAAAATCATTTCCTATTGTGAACTGAATTATGAGGTGAAAGACTTTGACATCACTTATATGCACAGTTGTGGTGAAAAGCAAAGGGCGGCTCCTTTTAGAATAAACTATTAAATAAATTTGCGTATTTTTTTGAAAGATGAAAGTAAACCTATTTTAAGGGTATATGTGGTCGAAAATTGGTAGAGAACCACAACTTACCTCAAATAAATAAATGGAAAATAATGAATGTGATTGGGGGACATGGATATTTCCAACAAAAAAAGTGCCAGTGAACAGAATATTCCTCATACTCCTGCTCCTACTCCTACTTCTGAGGTTTCAAGAAATACCCCGGGGACCACACAATCATCACTTTCTAGTCATGCTCAAGATGACGAAATAATTTTTTACACTTGTATATTATTCAAGAATAAGCAAGAGCTAGATATTTTTTTTAAAATTGCTTGTGTGAAGAAAATTTTTAGAATGAAGAAGGTTATCAACTCGTGTAATGTGTATTGTGTCAAATATGTATATCCTGAGTGCAAGTGTTGACTGAGAGTTGTAAAGATTCAAAATTCTAAATTTTATATCAAAAAATATAAAAAAAATGCATACATATTGTTCGCAACATCTTATGATACACAACGCACATGCCACAGAAAAAGTCGTTGGTGCATACTTCAAGAATAGATTTCCTAGAGGTAAAGGTCTGTTTACAAAAGATCTTCAGAATTTAATCAGTATTGAATTGGGTTGCAGGTTCAGTCATTGGAAGATTTGGAGGGGAAGCGAGATTGCAAAGTCTTCGGTAAGGGAACTCATGATCACGGTTATACGGTGCTTGATGCTTACCATTATATGCTTGCAACGGTAAATCCCGAAAGTAAGAAGACATTAAAGCTTGATGAAAATAGTACATTCAAATATTTTTTTATTTCTTATGAAGATTTTATTCATGGTTTAAAACACATCAAAAAAGTCATTATTGTCGACGGGACATTCTTGTATAGCAAGTACAGAGGAGTGTTGTTGTCTGCCGGTATAACAGATGTGAAAAAATATATTTTTCGGGTTGCATTTTGAGTAATAGGATCTAACTATGATGCCTCCTATTGATATTTTTCGAACAAATGTGCAACTTCGTGGATTATGTCCCGGAATTGTGCATAATTTTTAACATGCATCCAAGTATTAAAAAGGTGGTTGAAATATGTTTCCTTCAGCTCATTAGGGTTTTTGCATGATATACTTCGAAAAAAAAATACTCGAAATAACTTTTACAATAAAAAAATAATCTACCACTTCAATAAAGCAGCAAAAGCATATGGAGTAGAAGAGTTTCAACGATCACTTCAATTAAATAAAAGATATGGTTTCAGGAGTCGCCACACAATATGAACGTGTTGGATTTCACAGATGGAGCAAGACATTCTTTTCAGAAAACAAGTAAACCTTTTTAATAGTTGTTGTGGTGTTGAATTTGTAATAATTTACAACAACTTATTTAACTGTTGAAACTATTACTTCGTATATTTTTTTTGTAAGTTTATTTTCATATCATTAACAGTTGTGGTTGTTGATTTTATAGGTTCAAATTTATAACGACAAACATTGCTGAGTCGAATAAGTCAATGTTTCTTGATTAAAGAGAATATCCTATTGCTATTCTTTTTGATGAAATAAATTGAAGATATGGAGAAAAACTTCATGAGAAGGGCAATGCATTACTCAATGCGTCACCCATTTTTGTTTCTTGGATAGAGATGAAGATTGAAAAATATATTGATTTGGGGAATAAGCTATTGGTTCATCAAACTGTCAACTAAGAGTACATTGTCACCGGTCACAATGCGGTTACAACGTTGATTTGCGATGTAAATTTTGCACCTGTAGAAGATTTGACCTCGATAAGATATCGTGTGCACATGCTATGGGGGTGCTCCAATGACAATATGGTGATGATTACGAAAGATAAATTTATGATACTCATCTCCATATTACAAGGTAGAGACATACCTTTTTACATACTTGGAGAAAAATTAAACCCGTGCTACCCGAAGAAACTTGAAAAATTTATAGGAAATTTTTAGAGAGAAAATACAGCCTTGGTATGTTGAACCAGGCAAGGTGGGAAGAAGTTGAAAGAAGAGACGAAAAGAAATTGAGAATCATTTCCAACAAGAAAAAATATTCTCTATGCAAGAGGGTTGAGCATAAAAGAACAACATGTTCAGGTGGAGCGACCTCCAGGGCGCGGACCCTTTTGTTGTTGTTGAGGTGGAGCGACCTCCAGGGCGCAGACCCTTTTGTTGTTATTGAGGTAGAGCAACCTCTAGGATGCGAACCCTTTTATTTTTATTGAGGTAGAGCAGCCTCTGGGGTGCAGACTCTTTCGATGGCACTGCTCGCATTTACTTTTCAGCATCCCATGCATTCATTCTTACATATTTGTGCTCGCTGCTTAAGGGAGAAGTCATGACGAGTTTTTTTGTGTTGAATGTATCCACTGGTGAGATGGGGTACCTTTGAATTTTTTCTATTTATTGTTTTCTTTTCTATTTATATTCCTTTTTACCCTTTATACTCGGACGATCATGCAACTACCAAAAACATAATCTAGATCTTAATAGAGTGAAATGATACCCATAAAGCTATGAAAACAATAGGGGTTAAAATATGAATCAAAACGTGCCTATATGCTGCAGTCCGAATCTCCAAACAAAAGGTATAAAAATATTTTTCACATCGTGGGAAACTCATAACAAAAATTTGTGACTAAGCTAAGCAAGAAACAAGCTTGAAATCAAGAATTAAAGTGAAGAAATAAACTTGAAGAAGTCGAATTTTTGGGTGAAATTTGGTGAAATAAGTGTGGAAAACCATAAAGGCCCATGAAAAACCATAGAGATTGGTGGTATTCGCATCTTTACTGACTAGCATTAATAAATATCTCATTGTGAGCTTGTAGCTTACATGACTCCACGAATATGCACAAAATTCCTTTTTTATCCGCACAGGGCAAAATTCATTGATTTTGAGTCTTTGTGTTCCAATTCATTTCATAAAAAATACAGTACACAAAAAAAAAAACACGGTGGCTTATTTACATCTCTCTCAATATCTTTGGAGTTGAGCTTCTTAATCAACTCCACCGTCTTGCAAGACTTTCCAATAGTAGCAAGAATTTGTTGTATCATTTTCTTAACTTTTGACGACGTTTTTAAAATATTGTACTCATTGGACATATGAAAATTCAATCCACTCATAATTGCAAATTCTTTCTTGCCAAAACAAACCAGCATGCCATAATAATTTATTCAAAGCTCCGCTTCCACCTTTCTATGAATTCATCATCGAAGAAATACACACACCAGCTTCAATTGAAATTGTTTAGGACATTCTCGGGTAGGTCTAGATAATGTCCAAAAACAGAAGATCTAGAAAAACTTTCAAAATTTGTGTCTTCAAATGTTTTCTAAATTCAGCAAAAAAAAATCCAAATTAGATTTTACTAACAGTAAGCGTCTAGTTTGGATGCTCATCCATCGTGATCACAAAATGAAAATCTGAATATCCGACAAGCTTGGGGTATCATCACATGGATGATTGAAGGGACTGAGTAGAATCATATCAATCAGATGTCCCTATTTCCTCCGAGAAGGTGAGTCATGATGGAATTTTATTTTTTCTTCTCCAACCTCAATATCCTTTCACCACCTACACCTACATCCTCACCATCTTTATCTACAAATACATCTATATTCTTAGAATAAGCATCTCTTTCACCTCTTTCTTCTTGTGATTTTGGGTTTTCTTCTTCTCTTGACCTTGCCTTTTGAGACCTCTCTCTGGTTTCTTCTTCTTGGGTAGTAGACATTGTCTCGCTTTCAATAAGGTCCTGGGCATGTGTAGCTAGTGCTGATAAAGCACTTGTGGGATCTTCTATTCTTGTTTTTTTCCTGCTCCATCTCTTTGCCTTTGAGTGGTAAGTATCCTTCTAATACTTTTAGTTGGAGTAGCAGTAGCAACAGTATTAGTAGTAGCAGCAGGTGCTTTAGGTATTAGTTTTCTTTCTCTGTTAGCCACCATATCTACACCACAGAAGTTAAACAGAAACCACCAATTAGTTTAACCATTAAAAATAAATTAAAAATATAAATTATTACATTGTATTCAACAAGTATACATGGTATTTTTTTCAAATAAATCACTGAGTTGTTGCAACAACTTCAGCAATTGCTAGTACATTTTTAAGTTGCTGAACCAACTACTAAACTGCCAAAGTTGAGAAGCAGCAATTTCAGTAATTGTTGTATGAAACTTTAGTGATTGGTTCAGTAGAAGCAAAAATTTCAGCAATCGCTAGCACATTTTCAAGTTGTTGAACCAACTACCAAACTGTCAAAGTTGAGAAGCAGCGACTTCTAACAATTATTGTATGGAACTTCAGTAGTTGGTTCAGTAGTTGCTACATCAATTTTAGAAATTGCTGTAGAAAAGGTTTAGCTTCAACAGTTTATGCGACAACTTCAACAATTCATACGATTTGCTATAGCAACCTCAACTACTCACACAAATTCTAGTACAACAAGAACATGTTTTAAAATTAAACCACAAAACCAATCAAAATCATTTGTGTTCCAAACCACCACCACCACCACCACCACCACCAACAACAACAACAACAACGAGCACCAACAAGAACATATCATACTCATGTAAAACCACCACTGTGCACCAAAATTAAGTGACCAACCAAACCATCAAATAATTTTTTTTGTGATTTAGTTAAGAATACATAGTACAACAACAAAATATGTGAAATCCATGTTCTTCTTCTTGTTCTTTAACCCAAATTACTTTTACTTAAAAAATGCAAAATCCTAACTGTGAGGAAAAAGAAAGGAAATTTACCTGTAGTTTGAATGACAACGACGGTGAAAAGAAAGACGACGACAACATAGTTGAATGGAGAAGAAAAATATAAAGAAAAATAGTTGATATATTGTAGTTGTTGTGGAATTGTTGTGGTTGTTCTTGAGAAAGTTTTGTTTTGTTGAGAGAAATGAGATAGAAAGTTGAAAAGTAAAGTAAAATTGACACCGATCGAGTTAGGACAATAGATTTTTATAAAAATTTAAAAAGGGTAAAAACGATTTAGGGTGTGGGTTATTTAATTTGGGTTTTCTAAATATTTCTTTGAAGTTTAAAATTTTTAAAAAGTCAAATTTAATCCCATTTAACTTAATCCTTAATTAAGGAAGCCTTTTGACTTTAAGACCACAATTTGTCAACTTGTTTTTTTAAAATGGAAACTTATTATCACCTCCTCCCCAATTTTCTCATGAAACTGGCCCGAAAGCACACAAGTTCAAATTGTAACACTCTCTGTTCTGTAGCAAATTCCTCCGGTGAAATTGAACTACAGGTACAGTTTCTGCTTTACCAGCTCCATGGTATAATTCGTTGCAATTTTCTTTATGTATATGCCTTAGTCCTCCGTTTTATTGTGCTGCCCTTATTTTTTATTAGTTTCATTTGATAGTAGTGGGAGGTTTGGGACTTTGGGTGGTCAAATTGGGAGAACAGGGTTGAGCAGAGGAGGTACTTTTCATGATGTTGCTGGGTTGAGGAAGTACATGATTTGCCATGAGGCAGGAGAAGGGTATACCAAAAGCGAAACAATTTCGTCATGTCTCTGGGGGAAGAAAACTGAGTGTCCTTTTTTTGTTTTTTGTTGTTTTTTAATATTTCACAAGTATTTGGAGGTTAATCTATATAAGTCTCCTAATCTTACTATACACATTCACTTGTTCTATTTACTATTTCTATAATTCTATGGGCATTGGTCCAGAATTGCTAACAGATTTTTTTTACCTGAATATGTAGAAGCAAGAATATTCAAGGATCAAGATAATAGGACTAGTAAAAGTTAATAGTTTGAAATTGTAGTATAAGAACTATAATAAGGATTATCCTTTAGTTGTCCGAGGACCTCGACTTGCATTTATTTTATGATGATAAAATCAACAAAAGACAAAAACAAAAGATGTACGCACCCATTTGTTTTTCTTCCTGAAGGATTGTCTTGTGAGCCAAACGCTAGCTGGACATCTCTGTGCAGCAGTTGCTTTGCAGACAACACAATAGGTTCCATCAAAAGAGAGTGTAAACCAACCTGCAATCAATTTCCCATAGGCTGTTGCCATGGAGCTTACCAGTTGTTATAGAGACAGAGAGAGGTGCTAGGAGCTATATGATTGCGTTGAGACTTATAGCATAGGCCTTTTCTAATAGATTTGCGTAGCTCCTTGTCCTCGTAGATGTGGGGCCTGAATTCATTATAATTACTATTTTTCCTTTCTTACTTTTTGAAGCTAGTAGTAAATTTTTTCTACTATATCTGACTTCTTACTCTGAAATCATCCCCTCATTGGTCTTAATGTTACTTTTGCAGCCAGAATTTACGAGTTTGATGACTGATGAGATACACCAAAGCCAAGAATTGGTTCTCAATAATTTCTTCCTACATCTTTGAATTGCATAACTATTTGAGCAGAAGCTGCAACAGATATTAGAAACCAGTGTGTGTTGAACTTTGGGTGGATTGCTTAGCTTTCTTTTCATGGCCAACCTGATTCGTGCAAATGTGGACAATGAAATGGTCAAAGCTGTTGCTGGGGTTGTCCTCAAAGGACACTGGGACAATCTTTTGAAGCCTAAGATAGGCTCGTTTGTGACTTCCACCACTATTAGTCAAGCCCTTCTTTATATATCACAGTATTATTTCTCCCTCTCGTGGTCATTCTTTAAGTGGGCTGAATCAGTTCCTAATTACAAGCATTCGTTGCAATCATCTTGGACTATGATTTACATACTCACCAAACAAAAACACTTCAAAACTGCACAAGGCATGCTCCAGAAGGTGGCAGTCAAAGACTTTTTATCATCATCGACAGTTCTGAATGCGCTTGTGAGATCCAATCTGGATAATGATGTGAACTCACATCTTTTAAGTTGGTTGGTGATATTCTATGCTAATTCAAAACTACCACATGATGCAATTCAAGTTTTTGACCATATGAGGGTTTGTAAGCTTATGCCCCATACGCATGCTTGTACTACCCTTCTGAATTCACTGGTCAAGGATGGGTTGACTGATACGTTGTGGAAAATTTATAAAAAGATGCAAAAAATAGGGGTGGTTCCGAACATGTATATCTATAACGTTCTTATGCATGCCTGTTGTAAGTCTGGTGATGTAGAGCGGGCTGAAGGTTTATTGAGTGAAATGGAGTTCAAATCTACTCTTCCTGACCTTTACACTTATAACACATTGATATCATTGTACTGCAAGAAAGGCATGCATTATGAAGCTTTGTGTGTGCAGGATAGGATGGAAAGAGCAGGAGTATGTCCTGATATTGTGACCTATAATTCCTTAATTTACAGTTATTGCAGGGAAGGGAGGATGAGGGAGGCTATGCGGCTTTTCAAGGAAATTAAAGATGCTAGCACTAACCTGGTTACTTACACTACATTGATAGATGGATATTGCAGAGCCAACAACGTGACTGAAGCTTTAAGATTGAGAGATGCAATGGAGGCAAAGAGTTTGTATCCTGGGGTTGTTACTTACAATGCAATTCTTCGGAAATTGTGTGAACAAGGCCAGATGAAGGATGCAAATATACTATTAAATGAGATGAATGAGAAGAAAGTCGTACCCGATAATGTGACATGCAACACTTTGATTAATGGTTACTGCAAGATCGGGGATATGAAATCTGCTCTTAAGGTGAAAAATAAGATGTTGGAAGGTGGACTAAAACCTGACCACTTCACTTACAATGCTATGATTCATGGATTTTGTAAGGTAAAGGATACAGATAGGGCCAAAGAAGTATTATTTGACATGGTTAGGATTGGACTTTCTCCCAGTTACTGCTCATATTCATGGCTTGTGGATGCTTACTACTACCTGAATAATGAGGTAGCAGTTGTCTCTTTGCCAGATGAGTTTACGAGAAGAGGTTATCTTGTTGATGTTTCCTTTTATAGGGCAATCATAAGGAGGTTATGCAAGAGAGGTAAAGTTGATGATGCTGAAAAAGTTTTCCACATTATGCAAACAAAGGGAGTGCTTGGAGATAGTCTAATATATGCTACTCTTGCATATGCTTACTTTAAGATAGGGAAGGTTGATGCTGCGTCGTATTTGTTAGACGACATGTACAGAAGAAGGCTAATGATAACTCTAAAAATGTACAAAAGTTTTAATGCTTCTTACTATGATGAGAATACCTTATTAGATATGTTTTGGAGTAAGGTGGTGCAAAGAGGTCTGATTTCCAGAATGGTTTACGATGACATCCAGCAATTAAAGATACTATATTAGAAACAAATTGGCTTCTGAAGCCTTTGATTCTTGAGATATTTATTTCATAGCTGAAGTACTGTGCTATGAGCATGAGCTATCTCTGCTAATAAATATAGTTTTATTGTTATGCCCTCGCAAACTCTCTTTGGAGACATGAAGCAAGAACAACACTATCAACTTCGCAATCTGACTATGAATATGTGATTCCAGGCTAGAATTATTTGGAGAGGAGTCTAGATATTTCTTGGTTTGTGTGTATCCATCTTCTGGCCCCTGTTTCATGTTGATAAATCTTATGCAGCACAAATCCTTCGAGTGGAGGTTGTTATCATGCTCCATAAACTGTCAGGAGCCTGGACGTCACATCATTTTTCTCGCTAAATGCTGCAGCAGTGAGTTGAATGGCATCCAAGCCTTATTTGCTATCAAAATCATACCTCCAATTCTTACATGAAAAGCTGTAATATGATTGCCTGTCTCTTTACACTTCATGTCCCTCAAGGGGCATTACAATGTACATTGTCCTCAGTTAATATGGAATTTTGTACTAAGGTGGTTGAGCCAACTTGCCGCTGTGCTTCTTTCTTCTGTGAATCCTGGAATATACCATATTTCAGTTGTATAAAGAAGAGATTGACAGTGGTTCAACTGGACCTTTCATATGCTTTTCATGCTTGGAGTTTGAAGGTAGCAACTAATACTAATGCGACATATTTTGTTCGCAAAAGGTGGAAGGATCTTTGCTGCTGGATATGCTTTAACTGAATACAGCATGGAGGCACTCAAACTTTTTCGAGATACAGAATAAAAAGATATGGTTCCTGACGAAGTCACCTTGTTTGGAAGACACATACTGCGATCCTAGCTTAACTGATCTTGGAAATTCACTTGAGCCACCATAAAGTAAGTCATCATTCCTTGCTCGAATACTATGCTATGCATGGTTGGCTGACTTTTTTCCTTTTCTTGCCGTGGGAGAGCAGGTTAATTAGGATCAGTACTTTTAACAAGGAAATGCAATAAAAAGACACTGCAAATAATGGTGTGGCATACTCTGGCTCGTTGAATGTGTAATAATTCAAAATTGCTGGTTGTGCTAGCACTCAAGGGTATGACACAATGGTCAGTGGAGTTTTTTAGAAGTATGGGAGATCAAGGTTCTAATTTGAACGGAGTAAAGAAAAATCTTAGGTGATTTCTTTACATTAATTGAAGTCGTTACTGGTGCAATGATTGAGATGTGTGCAAGTTGCTTCAGACGTCACCTTTATAAATATGGTTGTGTTAATGAGATACTTGCTGAACTTGAACCTCGTAAATCATACCATTTGGTGGTCTTATCAAACATTCATGCCGAGCTGCCAAACTTGACGCACAGCTGGGTTGATGATCTTATCAGCTACTTGTTTATCTCTCAATTGCCACTAGGCCACTGGCGGTAGGATCTCCTACGGTCAAACCTCCTTATAACAATATTTCACAATAATGGTTTATTTTTTCTAAAGTTGATTTTTCATGTTACTCCCTCCATCCGCTTTTATTTGTTTATTATATCAAAAATAAATTTTATTTTTATTTATTACGTTTAACATATTAATAAAAAGTATATTTTTTAAAAAAATTTATCCTCATTATTATTTACTTATGCCTACATCATTTCACAAAACTTAAGACTATACATCAATTAATATGATATTTGTGATATAATACACATTAATTATTATTTTTTAAGGAGCATATAAAGTTCACGATGGACAAGTAAAAATGAATGGTTATGTATAACACAAATGACGACGATACATTCTTTCTAAAACTATTCCTTTAAACTCATACTTGTTATAAAATAAAATACGATACAAAACAAAATTTCTAAAAGTGGAAAGTTTCCATATATGAAAAGTTACTATTTTTGAAAACTTTCTAAAAGGAGAATTCTCTCAAAATTGAAAGAAAAATTAAACTTAAAAAAACAGCCAATCTTTTCTATTTATAGCCACCATGGTTGGTGACACATGGCATTATAAGTCATTAGTCATCAACTATATTGCCATGTGGCTAAACATAAGGCTTAGTCACTAAGCTTTATTTTTAGCCACATGGACATGTCCATAGACTTTCAAAATTTTGGCCACATGGCAATATATAATATTCCAACACTCCCCCTTGGATATTCATGTGGAAGGAAAACCATACATGATTATCCATAATACGCCTTGCTTGCTGCC
>JBDJHY010000087.1:10307621-10320863 GCA_039654485.1 Withania somnifera
GCTGAATATCATGGGGCATCTAATTAAGTCATATTATAGAGGTATTTTGTGGAATTAATTAACCCAAAGTTAAATGAACATATACGATCAAGAGAAAACTAACTCGATAGCAACCATCAATTCTCAATTATAATTCATAGTTTACAATTTGCAATAACTATAGCATTACTCACAAAAAAAAAACTCTTCTTTTGACCACACGTAAAATTGTGGCTAATTGGCATAAAAACTTTAGCTAACTTCACCATTATATTTGTATTTTGACACACATACATAAATAATTTCACCATTATAATTATATTTCGACATTCATATATAAATATAATTTGTATTTATATGCCTAATAATTTTAAACTGAAGTTTGCTCCTTTTTCTACTCAGTGTGCATCTTATATTCTGCTAAATAAAGCACTCTATTGAGCTGGCTTTATCATAAATTGTTCGAATAAATCAACAATAACAACGCATTTAATGTCATCTTCCGAGTGGGAAATAACTTTTTCTCCTACTCCTTTTCTTATTACGCTAGTGAATATTATTCAATTTGTGATTAGGCTTGTAATACTTGTTAAAGCCTTTCAAATGATTGTTGTTGAGTTAGATTGGATCGATAAAATCTGAGCTCACATGAGTTGGGCCAGCCCATTATACAAAGGAACATCGTCATTTTTACATTGTAAATTATAGAAAAGACACTACTATACAAGCTAATAACATTGTGTAACACTACTTTTCAAAATATTAATTCGTAATACTTTTTTAGAAATGTGATATATGTTGAAATGTGTAGAAATATATATCATCGGAATACATCTTATAAAAAGTAAAGGTGAAGTGGTATGCTTTGAGATTTTTAAAAAATAGTAGTATTTTATGTAATTAGGATATGCGGATTATTATTTTTATGTAATTAACCCTCAATTTTGGAGGTCTGGATTTCTAGATGTTTTGACTCAAACAATTTTACATTCATATATGAAAAAAGAATTTTTATTAGTACTAGTTTTAAGAGAAATATTTCAAGAGTTTATTCAAGCTAAAGGGAATTATAAAGCAAAGCAACTTTAATTTGTTTATTATTAGTAAAGTTATTCAACTTGTATGTCATATCTTAAAAAATTACTACTATCAACTATAAATTAAAAAATTTCAAAAATTCTTGGCATTTTACGTTCGAATTTGTACATTTCATGAATCAAAACGTTACATATTTAAGTGACTGTTTTTCTTTGAGTAAATACAAAGAAGATAATTACTACTAGAAGGAAATTGAGCTTACAAATATGTATAGTTTGATTAATCCTTTTTACAAATAATTTGGTCAAAATATATGTTAGCCACACTAAATGGGGGTAAGTGTAATTCAGGGGAAGTAAAGGACTGAAATGCATTTTTAATCACTCTACTGCTTTTTTACTTGATCTTTTCAAATTAAGTGTCCAACTTTTCTCATATTCTAATACGCCTCTGTATAAGTTTTTGTCTCATTCTTGAAAAGTAAATGGGCTACTTCCAAATATATTTGCCACGCCATTGCTGAGTTGCTCGTTGATCTCACTGATATGACAGGGTTACACTTTGTTCCAGGTGGCTCATTCTTGAAAAATACTAAATGGCACATTTCGAAAAGCTTTAATCTTTCTTGTTCCCTGTTGAATGAATTTGACTCGACATAAAATTTAAAAAAGTAGAAGATTTTTGTAGAATATATTAAAATATTTTTTAATTTTGTGATCTTAACATGTTACGTGAAAAATTTTAATGAAAAATGTTGTCAATAAAGAAAATCGATTATTTTTTTTTAACCGGACTAAAAAAGGAACATAAGATAAACAAATTGAAATGGAAGGATTATTAATGGAAGTGGAATAAATTATCTAGACGATTTTTCTAAGGTAAAACTTTTATCACATCAAACGAACCTCTTACAATAGACAAATGACGAATGCAACAGTAAGACTCAGAGAATGGATTAGTTCCGTACCCCTTGCTTTCCTGGAGAGTGAGTTGTGATAACATTATCCTTCAGGTTTCCGTAGAGAATGGATTAATCAAACATGGTTCCTACCACATTTTGAGAAGGTGAAGTTATCCCATAATCTGAAAGGACTGTAATGTCTAATGTAATGTCTAATGTTTACATAAAATGATTTGCTGAAAAATAAATAAAAGCTTAATTTGAGACATTTTGCTGTTTTTACTGTGCCTGTCACTATTGTTAAAAAGGAGTTGTGAATCGTTAGTTTTCTCTTCTTCTTTCCATGTCCAATCCAAAGTGAGTAATATTCTTTACATTTCCCGATTTCCTTACGATAAGAATTCTAAATGAGCGGGAAGCTGATGGTACATCCTTTATTGTGGTGAGGCAGCCACATTCAACTGAGAATGTTTTTGTGCATCTTATTCTTTTCTCTTGTATGTGATGATGATATAGCTTGCTGTGTCTATTCAGTCAGTTAAAAATTTTGAAGTATCAAATTGCTTTCTAACATCATATTATAAATAATTTACTTCAGGCTATGCTTTTGGTTTGGGAGCCATTCAACAATCTCTTATGTCATTGTTGACAGTCAAACGTCAGTACTCAACTCCGTTTAAATCCATTTCAGTAAATGAGCTTTTTCTTGGCTAATGGAGATCTATGCTTCGTAATTGAATGTCTAGATCAGCAACAATATTTAAATTACCCGCTAGGAATTCGTTGCTTTAGAATATGTTATTTGTTAGTAGACTCAAAATGTGGACCAGTATTTACTCGTAAGCAGTATGTCCTGTGACTTCTTTTTTTCCTCTCTTGTTTTCTGCATCTTGGTCACATTGATGTTCGAAATTTCCTTCTGCCATATGTACTAAGGGAAAAAAAAAATTCGTTTCTATCTAAGCTATTTACTCCGCCAAATTTACTTGTTGCACATTTTGATTGGACTTCCATGGATCTACTTAAAATTAGTATCGGTTGGCAAGTTTTAATTTGCTTGGGAAATTAACTATGTTTCTCTCTTTCTCTCTATCCCTATCTCTATCTCTCTCTTGTAGTGATGTGCTTGTCCAAAATATTTGTAGCAACTGTTGCAAATAGAATATCTTTTGTCCATTGTTGCACCATCTAATCATGGAAAAGAATTGATCTTGGTATGATATCTATAGAAGTGAACGTCATCCTTTGCTTCCCGGTGCCATTGAAATATCAAAGTCCCTTCCGGTCTTTCATAAGTTAATATGTTTAATATACAAAATATATCATTAGTATATTTAGTATCTATTATCATTAGTATATAATATATATACTTTATATGTATAAATATTATTAATAACTCTTGTATACTTATTTTAATTTTAAACTATATAAAAATATATTTATATAAATTAAACGCTTTTAATTTTTTTTAAACGATCACTATTCATTATAGGTCAGACCATATGGATCGGCCCGATCCGGATCAAGCAAATCGGCTCGGATTAGCTTGGCCCATTTGGGCCCATCCCGGAATTCACAAGGACCAGTCCAGATTTTTTTCCCGACTCAGGCCGGCCCATTGACAGGTTTAATTGCTGGTATAGTACTCAATCACAAACTCGATAATCAGTCCTGCCCACAAACTAACTCCAACACACAACACTGCCTGCAGTTTAAATCAGATTTGGAAATCTGTGAATCTCGGTATTAGATATTTAAAGACAGGGAAAGTAAGGTCAAAAGTGCAGCTTTTTATCTATTCAAGTGAGATTTTTTCCCAATCTTCTGTTACGGATTTTACATATTCAACTTCACCTCATGCTTAAACAAGTTGCAGTCTTTCACAGCCAAATCCCCAATAGATAAAAAATGTAGGAGTGTCACAAGAACAAGTTCTAAATTAATAGGCAGCTTTTAGACTTACCAGCGTTTTACTTCTTTTTGAACTCCGAAATTGGATATCGTGAAGGTGATGGAAGGGCAATCCAACTAATGTAACAGAATGGGAAGACATATCGGTCACACCTGTTCCAAATTGACAATAGTCAGTGTAGAATTATAAATTCATAATCCACTATACTAAAAGAATATCAGTGCAGAAAAGCATAATAAGTATGCTATCTAATCAAGTCATCAGCACTTTTAGTTAAAAAAGAAAAAGAGGATAGTAAGCTTAATGGTAATAGTAGCAAGTAGAACAAGAAATCAGTTACAGTTATTTCTGTAGTTAATTAGTAATCAGTTTAAATAGGAATTTCTTTTATATTTTGTTACTTTTATCATTAGGCCTTGCATCCAGTTAAGTTTGTAATTTCCCTATTATGTTTTTCTAAACTATTCGAATATTTTTAGTTTCTCCTTTAATTGTTATTTATGCAAGAATTTTATTTTTGGTGTTACTCCAGTATATATATATATATATCAGAATAGTTAATTAACAAGTAATGTATATGTCATGTGTAGGCAGTGATAGTTCAGATAATCTGCTAGTACAAAATGTAATATATTGAAAATGTTAACTTGATCATTACGACTGCTGCCTGAGAGTAAATTGACATGTCGAGATAGCCAATTAATAGAATGAAAATACACATCTAAAATAAAAATAATATTGCATCTTAGATAGTGAAGGAGCTGCCTCTATAGAAAATCTAGATTGGCAACTTGCTTAATTCCTCAGCATGCTGCAGCAAAAGAGGAGTGCACATAGCATTAATCATGGTTTCTTTAAGTCTTACACAAGATGTAGCAAAAGAGGATTTGAGTAAGCAAACTAAATTGACCTCATTTCAAGTTTTTAAGAATTCACAGAGAACAGAAGCTAAATAACCACCAGGGCCACCTAACCCTCGGATTGAAATTATTAATCACAAACAACCGAGAGTGATGTTTACCTATCCCCTACAACTGTTTCCCACAGTTTCTTCCACGAGCCTATTAGCTTAGCGGATGGCTATAGACTTGGCCCCTTCGTTGTCTTCTCAAATGTAGAGGGCATTTCCTGTACAAGTTTCACTGATTCTGATAGCCTATTAAGGAGGTTTAACAGAGCAATCACTTTATTTCTTTGCAACTGCAGTTGTAAAATATAAACAAGAAATAAAGAGAGAGTAAGAAACATAGCTAGCCGTAAATAACACATATTTGTTCCAGCTGAAGAGGTCTCCAAAGGTCGGTAGACAAAAAAAAAAAACTCACATGTTGATCAACCTTCCTGATGCAAGAAACATAAAAGAGGAATAGAAACCTGATGGATGTTCAATTATGATGTATGAAAGTGAGAAGGCTTTTGGTCCCTCCTTACTTTTTTTCTCTTTTTATAGTTCAATTTTATTGTAAACCCTATAGAACCATGGAAATAGGGTTCTACAGTTCAACAATCATTCGTTTCAGTTAAGAGAATTTTTTTTGACGAAATGACCACAAGGATTGTCGAAGAGTCTCAAGCTAAATTGACCTCATTTCAAGTTTTTAAGAATTCACGGAGAAGAGAAGCTAAATAACCACTAGGACCAGCTTACCCTTGGATTGAAATAATTAAGTGTGATGTTTACCTATCCCCTACAACTATTTCCCACAGTTTCTTCCACGAGCTTATTAGAGACTGGCTGTAGACTTGGCCCCTTCATTGTCTTCTCAAATGTAGTGCCCATTTCCTGTACAAGTTTCACTGATTCTGATAGCTGATTAAGGAGGTTTTATCAGAGCAATCACTTCATTTCTTAGCAAATACAGCTGCCAAACATAAACAAGAAAGAAAGAGAGACTAAGAAACTTCGCTATCCGTGAATAACACATATTTGTTCCAGCAAGAGAGGTCTCCAAAAAACGAAAGACAAAGAGAAAATTCACATGTTGATCTTGCCGATATTCACCATCAACTGAAAAGAGAATCTTTAGTGCAGTTCCTAGGCCAAGAACCTGGAGCTTTCCCCATAGTCGACATTTCTCACATCCTACACAATCCATGATAGTTCTGCAACATGAAAAGTGCATACCAAATTGTTCAGTCATATGGTACAAAAGATTTTTTGCTCTTTTTGCAATCTGAACAATAACACAATCTCACCGAAAGAACAACTTCCCAATTCTTTTCAAGTTAATACATATGTGTACATTTGAATAAATAGACTGAAGTGTAAATGTACTGATACAGTCAAATCAAAATAGAGTCAACAGGGGATTAATGACTTAATTAATAAAAAAAATGGGTCAAAACTAACACACCCTATATAATTCGAGTATTCCTTAAATGGACCAAATAATAAAACTAACCAAAAACTTATTCACAAGTGTATTCAATATACTTATTCAAGTAACATAATTCGAGTATTCCTTAAGACTTAATTACCCCATCCTACACATAAAATCATGTAACACATAAAATATGAGAGAGACTCACGGCGTTTACTCTCAAAAGACCCCATTTGCATAATGTTCAGGGCTCAAAACTGGATCAAATTACCATTTCCTCTCTCATTCTGTTAAAATAAAGAAGAAACCTACAGCTTTCTTATTAGAATGAATTAAAAAGACAAATACACAAAAGTAGTTTATATAGCTAGGTTACAAGATAAAAATAGAAAAGACTAAAATAACCCTAAACCTAATATATGCTAATAATTATGACCTCTCTATTCCAATCCTTGAGTCCCTATTTTCCATGCCCACTTCCTCCACGATTTTCTTTCATAAACTTCAAGATTAGTTTAATATCTCTAAATTTAGTATCGCAAAACTAGTAAAATATGTCACTAAAATACATCTCTTTTTTTTTCCTAGGATAGGAGAATGCTCATTATGTGTGTCAAAAGGTAAATTGAATGATTTTCTTTTTTTTGCCCCAATAGTGACAAAAAAGATGAGTTAAAATTTGAAGTTGCAACATGCGCGTATACAATATGCAGAGGAAAAAGTATTAATGCTTATGGTAAGAACATTTTTGTACTCAGAGATGACAAAGGAGACATAATCGGGAAGGATAGATTGGCGAGCTCTCATAGAAAGAGGGAACAAATAATAGTTGTTGACAAAATCCTTGCCACCAATTGTAAGTTGAACTAGAGCCTCCTTCACCAATTTCTTTGCGTTTTCACTCCTTATCAAAGAAACCACTCTTTTTTGGTATTATGCAGAGCACTGCAGCTATTGCCCAATTCTTATAATGTTTACCTGATAAAAAAGGGCCCTAGATATCAGAAATATATCAAGTACACAAGAAAACCAAGATAAAAATAGGCTAATAATGTTACTCCTTTATTTAGAACAAACCTGGAATAGGAAGGAGAATCAACAATAGATATCTGCATCAGATAAGTTCCATGCTTTGGAAGACAGAAAAGACACATCAAATCAAATAGCTCAACTCAAGTGTAGAAATAATATGCAATGGAATATACAGTTAGTCTAATGCATGTCTGTCCTAATGTGTACACCTACTTTCCATCAGAGAACATCAGAAACCATGGGGTCTAGAGTCAAATTATTTAGTTTTGGTGATCAATTCGAACAATTGATTTTTTAAGGGTTTTCTTTTTGGATAAATTAATATATTTGGAAACTATGAAAAAAATACATTAACTCACAATAATTAATAATTTAAAATATTAAAAGACATGAAAAAATCTTTCTTAAAAAACACTCGTTTGACTCCCAAAATATGAATAATTTCATGTTAATTGAGACAGAATTTCATGTTAATTGAGACAGGTAGAAGCTGCACTATTTTATTCCCACTATTAAAGACTAAAATTAGCAATTATAAACTAGATCTACAACAATAAACTTCAAAAAAAAAATCCTTTGGAGATGAAAGGTACAAATCAATAACTGCTGCTTGTAATGGTTTCGTTCAGTGCAAAATTAAAATAAAGCTTACAAACTGCATTTCAGTGTCATTAAGCACGCCAACCCCAGCAAAGCAAAGTTGGCACCAACAAGAAGCTTTTCCTCTGGAAGCTCAGGACTCAAATATGGCAATGTAGGCTCCATCCCAAGTTTAACCTGATAATTACGTTAAAAAGGACAAACAAGTTTTAATAAATAATCATATATGAGGACAAGAAATTTACCCAAGAAAAATAGAGGAAATCAAGTTTATTAGGACTTCCTTAATATTGCCTCCTCTGTATATAATTTTTTTCCTCTGTTAGTTTTCTTCTTTTGCCTTTTGCAATTAATAGAGGTTTTTTTCTTAGAAAAGCAGTTGTGACTATTGCAAATTTAATTTAGATACCACAGTGAAATTGTTGTTTCTTGATCCAGAATAAATGTTGCATGCATGCACATAGCAGTTCCAAATGTGTATAACTTGGAGGTTGTAAAGCTTCAAGTCCTATTAAAGAAAATATAGAAGCTAACAGTAAGTATGTTGGACACAGATATGTGTATTTTGAATGGAATGCAACCATAAAGTAGAGAAAGGGCCACGCAAAGAAGTCTTATCTGGCCATTCATGTCTACTTATGATACTAATGTGCATGAAATATACATATATATGTCAGAAAATGCTTAAAAGTGGTGGAGAAAAACTAACTGATAATGTCAGGAATGTTAAGGCCATTAGAGAATCGGCCAGTGAGACGGTGAGTTGGATAATCAATGCCATAAGGAGGGGAATCCGCACGAGCACTCGTAGCCAAGTAGTTGTTGTTTTCATTATAGACCAATGAATCCCCAACACAAAAAATGCTTTTCCCTCTACCACCCCTGCCTCATTTCTTAATACCATCATCATCAAAATAATCTCAAAAATGGAAGCCATTCTAGAATAAAGAGAAAGAGAAAGCAAGAGCTGCGTGCAGGGTATTTCCTTTCTTTTTAGAAACAAACTAAATAAAGAATTTTTGACGTGATTGGGAAAGAAGAATTGTCTTTATATATGGATTTAGAGGATAAATTAAACTAATAAATGGCTTTGTATGTTTGGCGTTATAATACAAATAATAACTAGAAAAGAAAAAGCTAAGGATCACAACTACTTTCAATTGGTTATATAATCAATGTAGACAGTTGTTTATAGCAGGGTGTTAAATGCATTTTCAACCATTCAACTCAAAGAGTTCTCCTTTTTTAAGTTAATAATTTTGCACAATCATGTAAAGAAGTACACGTGCGCATCCATAAAAATTGAGATTAAAACCTACTGAAAGTAAAACAAATCGGCTATAACAGGTTAAAATATATTTGATAGTGTAAAATTTATATATGCAGCAGAGTCGATGCATTTTAATTTAAATCATGTTACACATAATAATTCTATCTATTTATTTAATCAAAAAATTCTTGTAGGAAATGCATTTCTTTAATGTGGCACAATTTTAAATTAACCGAAAAATTAGTTCCTCAATTAGTCCCTAGCAACACAGACAGTTTTTAAAAAATAGTGTCTATTTTCTCTTTGGTAAATTAGATATTCGTGTGTGATCTCATTTCACTTTTCCTTTTTGTTCCTATCTTGGGTAGTCAAATGTAGGAAGTGACTATGACTATGTGAATCCAATACACGGTGCCTAAGATAGACTTACTGTACGTGTCGTTTGTCTTATGGTGTAGATTATTTGTAATGTTTTTCGGAGTCATTTTTCGTCTTTTCCTGATCGCTCTGTGTTTTAGAACGTAGTGGAGGTTGCCCCAAGTCATTATGACTTTCTGGGATCGATTGATCGAGATTGTGGTAACTTCATACCTTGAATTCTTGTCATTTGAGGCTTCTTCGGGCTCTACTCAGCTTATACGACCTTGTATCACATTTTTCGTTGCTTCCGTTGAGTTCAAAGTATCGATTACATAAATATTTAGTATATAAAATATTGTATTTGGACTCCGTATCGATTCTCGGGTTCTCGGTTGCGATGGGTAGCGTTGAATTAACTCGTTTTAATTTAACTAATATTTCTTTTGAGTTAGCGTACCAAATTATATTGAAGATTTATTATTTTATGGGGTATGTTTTATTAAAAATAATTTTTAATAATTTCGGTGTATTTAAAATATTGCAAATGTTTTATATTAATTTATTCTATACCCATTATTTAAAAATCGGGGGAATAAAAATTCCCCATAAAAAAGTGTGCTACCGTTGCCCCTTACTATATATATATATATATATATGTATGTATGTATGCTAATACTAAGTAGTATATGAAATGTTTAGTACTATTTGTTGTTGTTCTGAAAGAAAGAAACAGAGAACTTGTACTTCTCTTTTTATCTCTCAACCCAACAACCTTCAATCATATACTTGAGGGTAGTTTGGTGTTTTTTCTTTGTGAAATCTTGGTATCTTGGTTCCACATGAGTTTCTAGCTAGTAATCCCTCATTTTTACTATGATTTCAATGTTTTCTATAGCAAAAAAATATTTTAGAACTAATATATTTAATTCCACCCATGGAATTAAGCTCTAATTTGTACCACACGATCCCTACATAGTGCTCTTCGTGTTGATGTAAATATTTTTAATTTTGAGCTGTTACGATTTTGAACCCGATTTTTTAGTTGAGAATTTGACCCTGCTATTTATATAGAAATATGGGTCTTGTTTTACTCGTCTTGACCCGCTGATCACGTTTTTAACAGTCTCACATATATTCAGAATTCGTATGAAATTCATACATAGATTAGGCTAGACTTATTGTGTTACTGATTTAGTATTAATATAGCATTTACATTGGCAAATTATCAGCTCGGGGCTGGGATACTAATCTGGAGCCCCACTATTGTTACAATTTGGCCTATGGCCGTTCATTTCTTCTTGCTAACCTTATCGGTCGGCATTCGACCTTGGGACTACGTAAGTCTCGCCTACGTGTTTCACGCCGACTATGGACTATAGTATGGTGGGGGAGGAGTAACACCTTTAGTGCGTATTATCTATATGCAGAATATGGACCGTAATGAGGTTGGGAAGGGGATTATACTAGTCGTTAGGGCTTACTAGCCATCCCCCGGATTTGCTGTTGTGTGGCTTGGAGGCCGACCCCAGGTAGACTGCTTATTTGCACTTGATATGTATATGCATTGCCGCTGTAGTGATACTATATTTATTACCTTTTTTTGATGTTGTGTGATAATTGATAGAGCGAGGTAATGGGTTGATTAAGGGAAACTAGACTGACCTGTTTCTCCTGCTATGCATATGTACGGGCTTAGGTTGGGATTTGTTATTCCTACCAGATGTTTCTTCCATTACTTTGCATTTGTGGAAGAATGTACGCGTGATTGGTTCTCTCTACAGAATCTCTGACCTAGGTAGTTATGCCGATGTCTGCGGAGCTACATAGCTTGGGTGGAGGGGTATACCAAGGGAGGAAAGGTAAGTATACGGATAAAGATCTTCTGTAGATGTTCTTCACATGCTGGTAGGACCCGATTTATATATATATGGTTCTGCAGTGCCATGGGTCACTGAGGAAGACATCGTATGGGTGTTGGGGTATCTGTTAGTACCCCTTTAGAAGTACATTCTGGTTATTCCTATCGTTTAATGCACTTTTGAGATTTACCTGGTATTTTTTATGCATAGCTTCATCTAGTTATGGTTTCGCTGGGGATCCAGGCAATTGGCATATTGTTTGACTATCTGTGAGTTGATTAGGCTAGTCTATTATTGCCCTAAATTTGTGTTGATCGTTTTTTACCTTGTTTATTCTTATTGCTACTCAGGTGGCCTATGCCTACTGTGTACCCGTTATTTTTATACTCACGATACACTTTTGCATTCTTTTGGTGCCGATAGGAGCACGAGCCAACACAGGGTCACGATTAAGCCAAATAAAGTTGTGTTATTCCAGAGATACAGTGAGAATCAGGCATCCTTGCTGCTCCTAGTCTTCTTCTATGTTGGAGTTGTTCTATTTTGGACTTGGGATAGGTTTTGTATATATCTTTTAGTCATGTAAACTAGAATTCTTTTCTGGTTATATATATTTATAGTAGCTCATCTACGATGACTTCAGGTTTGGGTGAGTGTGTTTCTGTTTGGTTTGTTGAGTTGACTTTTCTTTCTCTTCTTTTATTCTCGTTTGGGTTACAGGTAATGGACCACTACTACTTACTCTAGGCTAGGGATTAGTCCTGTCTATAGGTGAGGTGTAGACGTCATCACTTCTCAATTTTTGGGTCATGATAAAGTGGTATTAGAGCCCTAGGTTCATTGGTGTCCATGGCTGTAGGAGAGAGATTTTTGTAGAGTCCCATGGATCTCTATATCGACGTACATATCCTATCTTCAGGAGGATACATGGCTCTTTTATAGAGGGGTGCTTCTTGTTGATTCTTTCGTGCAAAGTTTCCACTGGTTTATAGATTATTCATTTTGGTTCTATTCTTTTGCAGATGGTTTGTATGCATACTATATTCGAGATATTCGGAGGTGATAAGGATCTCCCGCCTCCTCAGAGTTCTCTAGTCAGGGGTAGAGGTAGATCTCATAGGTAAGGTCGAGCTAGGGTGCAGCAAACAGGCCCAGTTCCCAGAGAGCTATGTCCACCTGAGATATGTGGAAACCCATGTCTGCCATAATTGGTAGAGATAAGGGTCAGAATTCAACACAAGGAGAGGTATAGGGTACCCCAGCTCCTCTATCTCATCCAGTTCCATAGCTAGTTATTGTCCCTCCTCCTCCATATCTAGCACCTGCAGCACCCCCATCTCCACCAGTCTAAGGCTCAGTGTGGGGTTCTTCTTATGACTTCTGAGGGTCGGAAGATGCATGATCATTTTGCTCGTATGGGGCCTCCAAGATATTCAGGTGTTCCAGTCAGGATCCATTCAAGTTTATTGCTAAGTGTGAGGAGAGGCGGTAGACATTGGGCTTAAGGGATACCCACACGGTTGATTTATTGGTTATCAGCTAGAAAGTTGGTCTAAGACCTGGTGGAGATCACATCAAGATAGCATACCGAAAGGGTCACCACCTATGACTTGGAGTGAGTTTGTTGAGGCTTTTTTGGAGAATTATGCCATGTGGAGTGTTCAAGAGGAGCTTCAAACTCAGTTTGTTGATTTACGACAGGGAGAGATGTTTGTCCCAGAATATGAGGCTCAGTTTACCCACCTATGGAGATATGGAGCTGCTATTATACCTACTGAGAATAAGAGGACTCATTGTTTTGCAGTTGGATTAAGAGAAAAGATACATATGTATGTTGAGGCCTTATTGGCTCGGGGTGATCAACTACTAGCAGTGATATACAATGCATGTAATAAGGAGTGGCACCATCCTTGTTGGAGGAAGGTATTGATAAAAGGCAACACCATTAGGGAGAGTTTAGTGGTTCGCAG
>JBDJHY010000087.1:10331735-10354237 GCA_039654485.1 Withania somnifera
TATCATGCAAAAATCCATGTTTACATAAACTAGTTTGTTTTTGAACCTTTAGAATGCTAAAATCATGATTATGAATTCAACACCATGGTGCATATGGAAAAGATTATGATAAATAAATGAGGTACCAAAATACCTCGCTAAGTTCATTAGATGCCTAAAACTTTTTCAATTCTAAAAAATATATAGAGAACACCATAAAATTTAGGGATCATGCATAAAATAAGTAAAATTGAGGCTTGAGTTCACAACCCTAACTTGAACCTTGAATTCATGAAAACTTAAAAAGGGTTTTGGACATGGGAATGAAGGAGAATACCATTGAAGTCCTACATACCTGAGGTGGAAGATTCATATGGAGAAAATTGGGTTAAACCCTTGAAATCTTGACTTTGAAAATGAAGGGTTCTTTCTTATCCTTAGAGAGAGTTTTTGAGATCTGTTTTGAGGACTTAGAAGTATAGAATGAAAAATGAGGGATGTTGGGGTTGAATCCCTACTAATATCGTTTAGTTAGCATTAAAACAATGTAGTATAGGCCTTATTTAGGTTGGAGCATTATCCATGTATCCTTAAAATAATGGAGTTTAAATAATTTCAGACCTGGGTTACCCTACGTGCGGAGCTGCTAAACCTGTGCAAGTTAGTAGTGTGTCGCGCTACCTGGTGCAATAAAAAAACAGTAGTGTAGCACGGTATGTAACGTGCCATGCTGCTAACTTGTGCAAGTTAGTAGTGTGCCATACTGGATCCTTTCCCGATTAAAATTTATGCAGTCTACGCATGTATGTATCTAAAACTCATTAGTGCTATATGTATACTCTAAGTACTCGAGCTCTCATTAACTAGGAAAATGCATTGGGAGGGGGGAGGGGGTAAAACACTTCTTGTTCTACAATTCGATTCTCACTACGCACATGTTGGGGTAAAAGTCTTAACTCGTGATTTTGAGGAGTTACACTGCAGTAGGTTAGGAATCCTCTTTTTTAGTATAGGGGCTAGCCCACTAAACTCCATGAATGCTCACATGCTTTATGTCTGTTAAAAGAAATATCTATAGAGCATATTTTATTATGATTCACGTTCAACATGATTTTTGTAATTTATGTATTTTAAATTTTCATTTTGCATATATGTCACGGTATTTAAGTCAAGACGTTTACTTTATTGTATGACTTACTTTTTAGTAAAATTTAATTAAATTATGATTTTATTAAAATTTCCCTCATATTTCGCTCACTACTCAGTACATTCAAGAAGTACTGGCATATATTTTTTGCCTACAGTCACAATGGATATTTAGGTCATCCGTCCCGCGCTCGCAGATAGATTTGGATCTCCATTTAGTAGACTTATAGTGGTGATTTATCATGGTTTGAGGGTGTCGGTTTCTATCTAGTGGCATCAAGAAATTCTTAGTTCAATTCATGCTATTCAGTTTCAATACATTTTATTGTGAGTTAGGGATTTGTTCTAGCTAACCATATTTTATTAGTAGAGGCTTTCTGGACAAAATATTCAGCTTTGTATTTGGGATTTTGCTTTCATTATTTTAGACTAGCCAATTTCATTTTAGTTGTCCCATTTCATTTCGTATTATTGCTTAGTTTTATTTTTATGCATTGTATTGTATTAGTGACAGATATACACGGTTCGTTATGAGTTATTCCAGGTTCTCAGCACTGTGTCCTGTACAGAGTGCAGACTCAGAATGTGACAAAGAAGTTCAAAGGCAATTGCTACAATTATGGCAAGTTTGACCATAAAGTTGAACACTGTCAGGTTCCTAAAAAGAATAATAAGAAAGATCAAGAAAACATGGTTGAAGCACTTTATGAGATTGAAGATCTTTGTGTCCTATATTCTGAGTGCCATTTGGTTGGAAACATAAAGGAGTGGTGGTGGATTGATTCTGCGGCCACCCGTCATGTGTGTGCCAACAAGGATCAATTTACATCTTACACTGCCACTAGATTTGATAAGATCATTTTCATGGCTAACATTGTTATAGAAAAAGTTGAAGGAACCCATAAGATTTGCACGAAGATGACATCTGGAAAGGTGGCGACTCTAAACAATGTCCTTCATGTTCCTGAAATGCATAAGGACTTGGTTTCAACTTCACTGCTTTCCAAGAATAGATTCAAGTGTGCTTTTGTTTTCAATAAAGCTGTAGTTAGTAACAATAAAGTATATGTAGGAAAAGGGTACCTAACTAGGGGATTTTTTAAATTTAATTAATTGCCATGGATATGAATAAAATTTCAGCTTCTTCTTAGTTGCTTCAGTCAAATTGTGGAAATTGATTAACTCATGAGTGTTGTCTAAGTTGAGTGCAATAAATCATAATGTCATACATGTATTGAATTCAAGTTAGTTAAACATCCTTATAAGTCTATTGAAAGGAATTCAAATCCCATAAACTTAATTTAAACACATAGTTGTGATATATATTTATGGTAAAAAAAATATTCCATAACTTTCATTTACGATTGCACTCGATTTATATGTTTATTTTCTTTATAGTAAATTTGAGGCTATTAAAGAATTTAAATATTATAAAACTGAAGTTGAATACAAAGATAAAGGAAATACGGAGTGGTAGAGGTGGAGAGTATGAATCTCATTTTAAAGAGACACGTTTAGAAAATGGAATTGTCCATCATAACTGCTTTATACACACCTCAATCCAATGGAATTGCAAAAAGGAAAAAATTAAATATTGAAGGAAATGATGAATTCCTTACAAATAAGTTTTGCTTAACCACAAGGCTTATGGGGGACAATTGTTCTTACAACTAATTGGATACTCAATAGAGTGTCCAAAACAAGACACAATCTATTCCATATGAAAAGTGAAAGGGAAGAAAATCCAACTTAAAATATTTTAAAGTATGGAGGTGCTAAGCCAAAGTCCAAGTTCATAAATAAAAAAAGGTTAAGATAAGATCAAACATCATGAATTGTGTTTTCATTGGATATGCTACAAACAATAAAGCATGTTAGTTTTTGGTTCACAAATTCAAACATCCCGATATTCATGTTAATATGGTAATAGAATCAGATAATGTTGAATTCCTTGGACATATTTATTTGTATAAAACTAAATATGCAGTATCTACTAAAGAATGAAAATAATCTTGGGAAGAACCATAGGAAGTTAAACTGGATAAGAAAAATCCAAAATGTAGTAAACATCAAATGATAACTACTTTCTTTGGGTTGGATTTTGTGCAATTTTTTCTTGTAATAAATATTTAAAGAAGTCGTGTCTTCTTCAGACTTATAATTTTGAAAAAAAAAACAGTCAATAGTGACACTGAATCAATCATGAGCAACCATACTTGGGAATTGATTGATCTTCTTTTAGAAAATAAAATTTTAGGTTCAAGATAAATTCTTAAAAGGAAAATGAAAGTTGATGGAACTATTGACAAATATAAGAAAAAACTTGTGGTCAAAGGTCATAGACAAAAGAAATGTTTTGATTATACTAACAATATTCGCCGATAACAAGAATAACATCTATTTTGGAAGTTAATTGCACTTGTCGAGGTATAGTGTCTTGAAATCCGTCATATTAATGTGAAGACTAGGGGTAGGTATAATTACCTAAACCAAAAAAAATAAAATTGAACCGAATCAATTTGATTTTCTGATTTCGGTATTTCAATTCGGTTTTCGATTTATATTTCTTAAAATTTCAGTTTTTTGATTATAAGATATATATTTTTTGTTAAACCAAAAAACAAAAAAATATACTATATATATTTATATTCTACTTTATTAGAAAGCCCTTTTTTAAACATGTCCGTCGCATTCCTTTAATTTAAAGTTAATGGAATTCTTGTCTTTTAAGTACTTCTTAAACTTGCGTGTCTTATCAGAGGTGTATTAAACACACCTCACCCTCATCTCATTATTTGTGAATCTGGACGCATCTCTTCCACCGGTTTCTATCTCCTCATCTCTCAAATTCTTCTCCTCAATTTTCTTAAACTCTAATCCATTTTTTCTGAAAGAGGCAACACGTGATATTGCTAATCCTGAGATGAAAATTGGGGCATTGAGAAAATCTAAGTCTCATCTTAGTGGGGCAAATCTGAAATAGGTAACCGGATCGTCTTGTAGCCATGGTATTGTTGTCTTCTCTTGGCTCATTTAACATATATCTGGGCCTTAGCTTCAAATAAATCACAGTGGATTCTATGGGATCCGAACCCACAAGATCATCTGATGAAAACCCAGTTCATTGTTATCTTAGAAACAGAGGTAATCGGAGAAAAATGGAAATTTATCAGGATTCTGTATCACCTACGGTGTGTCAATGAGTTCTAAAAGCACAACTTGAATTTCCTCAAAAAGAAAGAAATTTAATTTTACATTGCCTTCGTTCAATGTTGTAGACCTATGAGAAGAAACAAGGATGGTAACTTGATATTTTAATATTATTGTTTGGTGTTTTTGAGTTGTTCCTTGGTTTACCATGTATGATTCTATTAGTGTTAGAGTTAAATGATGTTTTGATGATTTAACAAATAAAAGGAACTAGTTGCTTTAATGTGATCCTGAAGGCCAACATCTTGTCAACACAACATGTAGTAAAAGAAAGACTTGTCAACATAGTAAAAGAAGGTTCCTTAAAAAGATAAGCGTTCAAATAGAGATAAAGAGAAATAAAGACCAACACACAACAACATGTAATAAAAGAAAGACTTGTCAACACAGTAAAAGAAGGTTCCTTAAAAAGATAAGCGTTCAAATAGAGATAAAGAGAAATAAAGACCAACACACAAGATAATTACAAGGAAGAATTCAAAACCTGATGGGAGTCCTTCTCAAGCAACGATTCTTAGCAGACTGAGAATTTAAGAACGAAGATCCTTGTTCAAGTAAGATAGATTTTGGACTTACGAAACATATGCAAGAACATGTTCTTACTACTTGTTCCTTTCAGTAGAGTCCTACTTGTAGTAGGATTTGTTGAAATGATGAAATGAAATCTGGAAGTCTGCACAAACCAAAAAGCTGATGGGAGTTTGTATGCGATAAAGAGTATAACTGAATAGATAGAGAGTGTAAGAAAGAAGGGAGTCTTTGTAGAGATAGAAGTCTACATAATACAAGAAGCTTGAAGAGGCTAAAAGTCTATAAAAGATAAAGATAAGAAAAGAGTCCATGTAGCCAAGAAGAGGCCCATGGAGTGAGAAGTCCATATAGCCAAGGAATTCTTGTGTGTTTAAAACTCTACTAGCATGAGAGTATCTAGTAGAGCTATAAATACATATGGAACTTCATAATGAATTCCCATGCACTGAAAAGGATAGAACACGAACAAGTAAGAAAGAATATAATTTGAGAGAGTTTTGTCTAGCTATCGAAGTGCAACAAATACAGAAGTACTGAATTAAAGAACCAAATCCTTTATCAGATCACTTTACTATTCTTGGTCTAGATACTTTGTATTAGAAAGAGATAAAAGCAAGAAGGAATTCTAAATCGAGTGAGTTGAATTCTGAGTGTAGTCTTGCCTTTGATAGAGTATGTTACAGTTCTTTGTCTACATACTATGTATTAGGAAGTTCAATTGAGCTGTAATCTATTGCTTTCCTAGATTGATGTTTAGGGAACAATATTGAGTGAAATAAACTTCAGGTTGGGGGCAACTTGAGGTGGAGTTCAATAGTCAGGAGTGATTGTTAAACATTTAGGAATTAGAGTTAGTTCCTAGGATTGCAAGAGTCTTGTAATCTGAATATAACCTATAGTTGAGTGATTATAGGGGGCAAGGACTAGGGGTAATCTCTTAGGTTGCAAGAGTTGTAACCTGGACTTTGGTTGAGGCTCATCGTTTTAGTGAAGTTGGGTTAAATCCTGCACAGATGCAGGTCGTGGTTGTTCCCTTTTGTGAGCCAGGGTTTTTCCACACTAAAATATTGTGTCCTTTACTGTTTTATCTTAACGTACTCTATCTACGGAAAGTCCTCATGATCTGTTCCCTACACGTGGTTATTAGGGGGGGGTTGCTATTTCTAACAATTTGCTTATAGATTTACAGAAAAGTTTAGATCATTTACTCTTTGTTGATGGGATATCATGCTCTTTAAAGAGTACGATAATCTACTTCCTTGTAATTCATAGAAACTATTCTCCGATAGACATAGAAGTGCATTGTCTTTTATCGAATGATGATTACAATATCCTACTAGTATGCATCCGAAAAGTTATAGAAAAACTATACAATTTGCTGAAATGTTTTTTTTTTTACTGCCAGTAAACTTACTTAGCATATCTCTTGTTATTTAGGTGTAATTTTTTATGTTTGAGATTGATGATGCATTTAGTAGTTTGGACCAGGTGATTAAATGACATCTAGATTTTATTTCACTTTCTAGACTTTATAATGGCATTAAACACCTTCCGTATTGCAGGTTATGCAAATGGGCGTGCAGCTTAAAATAGCTAATCCAACACACAATTCTCTACGGTATCGCCAGCTCGCTTTCTTACCATTATTCGTAATCCCTTTTAATAAGAAATTCAGACGGCAATGTCTCAAAATATACATAGCCCTCCTTTCTCATGAATAAAAAACATTTAACTTTCTAAAAGCACTCAAGTGCTTTTATTCTAGCTATAAGTTCAATCTTTTTGAACCTCGAAGAATCTATTTCACCTTCAATCCTCTATTTCACAAATCTTAAGTACTTCACTAAATTTTCAATGAAAAAAAAAATGTTTTCTGGTGGCATCTTCTGTCTTATAAATTGAACAGAGCTTACTCCACTTACTGTATGTTGTACAATAAAAATAAAAAAAAAAAGTTGCAAGTTTAACCTTTAAAATTGATGAAATAATATATTTGTTGACTTTGTTGGACAGTTAGCTAAGCAAGAAGCTGTGATCGAAGAAGTCCCACCCGCATGATTAGCTCCACAAATTTCACTGCACTGAACATAGTTAAAGCTTTTTCTTTGTACCAGAATAAATATCTGATTTAAACGACAGTGTCATTTAATTTTCTACTATATGTTGACTGATTATTTGGTCTCTTTCTTAACAATTAGGATGACAGGTCAGGAAAGCTACGTAAGAACAATTGGAGATGATTTTGTAAGATAAATTTAATTGTTTATATGCTACTCAATGCTACATATAGTTGAAATCTTTTGTAATTTACTTCAGCCAGATCAGTCTAACATCGATGTTATCATTGCTTTTACCAAATGTTCAAGTATTTTCGTGTAAAAAATTCGGACAGTTAAGCAAAATGGAAAGATCATTTTGCTTCATATTGTAAGACAATCTTTGCCCACTCTTCTTACTCTAACACTCGAATACAAGCGCTCATTGTTCTATCATCCTGATCATTGCATCTTCTAGACCTGTTTTGCAAGAATTTATGTAAACAGTTGTACTTACAATAATTTCATCCCAAACTAGAGAAAACATACTTGGACATTTAGAATTCATAAAGGAACACAACAGGTTTGAGTATTTAATGTTGTCAAAAATTGAATCTGAAGTATATTTTTTTCCTCCTTTCACATATATTTCCTTATTTTCCTGCCATTTTCTTTGTTTTCCTATACATTCATCTCAAGTTCTTTACTAGACGTCTTTCAAGTCCTTTTCTTTTGTCAATGACAAGATTTTATACTAATTATATCAAAGTATCACTGTTTACTTGAATTGAATTTTTTCTTCATGTTAATTAGACGAGAGTCATAATTGCTTCAGACCCCCCATGTTAAAGATATTCGTTGTGTGGAACTCTTAATGAAATCAAGATAGTGGTGTTCTCTATTTAGATAAAGTTTAGTTCATACCACCGGATGAGCATGTAAGGACTATCACTAGCAGTTGTAACTATGTGCAGCCTGTGAGATAACTGTGACCTTACTTAACTGGTTATTATTTATTGATTTTGTCGGTAGAGAAAAATCGTTCTGCTTATATCTTGGGATATAGTTGACACTAATTTTTGCTGCTTATATGTACATCACTGCTGCTGCTCTGGATGTGGTTGCACATATCTTTTAGAAATGGTTAAAATCACTCTTGGTGCCTTGTCAGGTTAGTTCATCTGTTCAGATGTCATATTTCTGGTAAGAAGTTCACCTACAAATATGATTGATTTCTTTGCTGATAATTATGTCATATTTACTCTTTGAGTCTTCCTAGATCTTGTACTATAGTTTAATGTAAAAAGACATTCAAGGCAATTAGAAAATTTCATTAAGCTAGACCGAGGCCTACAATGGAATGAAAATAAACAGTGAACTACTGCTACTTCTGGAGCTCAACTCTAACTGTCATAATCTTTGTGGGATTTCCAAAATAGTAAATTAAAGAAAGAGAGACTGAGAGAAGAAAAGAGAGGGAGAGATCGTTACGAAAATTCCATCTTTATAACTGCCTCGCAAGGGTCCATCCGGCTGCTATTTGATTGTTTATCTCCCTTCAAAAATGAACATGCTATGCAACACTATTGTCCATTAATATGTTAAAACTTGTGTAGGTGCCTAACTATTAATATTGTCTACTTATCAACCAATTTTGCTGTCTATAATTTGCTTTGCACAACTTTTTGATTTCCCTGATTGATCTTCTTTTCTATCAAAGCACAAATATTGCCAATTAACACGCTATTATCGTGCAGATATGTTTGGCCAAATGCTGCAAAGAAGCTATAAAGAAGTCAAAATGCAGAACAAAGAACTACGTCGCAAGACTACCCATGCTATCCGACTTCCGACTCAAAACGCCAGCTACAACATTAGCTTTCCCTTGGTGATACGAAATAGTTATGTCATAATCTTTAAGAAATTCGATCCACCGCTACTGCTTCTAAGTTCATATCTCACTAGCTGAAAATATACTGACGACTCCGGTGGTCGGTGAATATCTCACAATGCACTCCATAGAAGTAATGACGCCACAACTTCAGCACAAATACCACGGTTGCTCACTCAAGATCATGTGTAAGGTAGTTCTTCTCATGAGTCTTCAACTTTCTAGAAGCATAAGTGATAACTTTACCCTTTTGCATCAATACTCTACCTAAACCAACTTGAGAGGTATCACAGTAAATGGTGAAAGGCTCACTCTGAGTAGGTAAAGTCTAACACTGGGGCTAAAGTCAGTAAGGCGTAAAGCCTCTGAAAACTCCGCTTGCACTCATTTGACCACTAAAAAACCACATTTTTTTGGGTCAACCGATTTAGGGGTGCTGTGATAGAAGAAAACCCCTTGATGAGTTTGCGATAATATCCTACGAAACCAATGAAACTGTGAATCTCTGTAGCAGAAGTAGGCCTAGTCCAATCACGATCAACTTTAATTTTTTTCCAGATCTACCATAATACCTTCCTTGGACACACATGTCCCAAAATGATACTGAAATAAGCCATACTTGGAGAACTCAGCATACAAGTGCTCCACTCGCAATCTTTGGAGAACAATCCTCAACTGCTGAATGTGATCTGACTCACTCCTCGAATAGACCAAGATGCCATCAATGAATACAATAACGAAGGAGTCTAAATAAGGCCGGAAAACTCTATTCATAAACTCTATGAATGTTGTTGGGGCACTAGTCATCCCGAATGATATAATCAGAAACTCATAATGTCCACAGTGGGTGCGAAAAGTTGCCATAGGGACATCTGACACCCCAAATCCTCAGATGATGATGGACAAATTTCAAATCAATATTTGAAAATATCGAACCACCATGGAGCTGATCAAATAAGTTGTCAATCCCAGGAAGTGGGTACTTATTCTTGATAGTAACCCTGTTAAGCTATCTGTAAATAATGTATATCCTTGTAAACCCGTCTTTTTTTTTTTTATGAACAATGCAGGAGCACCCCATGGTGATATACTTGGTCTAATGAACTCTTTATCAAGCAAGTCCTCAAGTTGCTCCTTCAATTCCTTTAACTTAGCGGAAGTCATATGATATGGAGGAATAGAAATGGGCTTGGTGCCCGGCTGCAAATAAATAGCAAAATTAATGTCCCTATAAAATGGAACACTTGGAAGATCGGTATAAAAGACATCGAGAAATTGACAAATAATAGATACAGAATCCAATGGAGGAGTATCAGTGACAACCTCTATCAATAATCCTCTAGGCTCGAAGAAAAAAAAAAGTCACCCTATTAGGATAAGTACCCTTGAAATCTTTCCACTCGATCTTTGAAATGCTAGGCATATATAAAGTAACTGTCTTGGAATAATAGTCCAAGACTGCATGGTAAGGAGAAATTCAATCCATGCCCATAATAATATCGATGTCTACCATATCAAGGAGTAAAAATTCTATATAAGTGTAATACCCCACTATAAAGACCATACATGATCAGTACACCCGATCCACCACTAAGGACTTTTCTACAAGTGTATAAACACGGAGAGAAGAAGATAGATAATCTATCATCATATCAAATCTGGAAGCAAAATGGGCACATATATGAATAAGTAGAACTTGGATAAAATAACATAAAAAAAAACTGTGGCATACTGGAACAATACCTGTGGTCACTCCATCTGAGGCCTTAGCCTCTAGTTTACCTACAAATGCATAATAATACTACAAGAAGGAGCATCCCCTCTACCAATACCTGTTGGAACTACGACTCTGATGTTACCTCCACCAGAACCTCGGTCACCTCTACAAGTTGTCCTCTTCCCCGACACCACGACAATAATAGGGGAACTGTCTCATTAAGTGACTAGTATGGATGCAAGTGAAGCAATACCTCAGAACTAAAACCTACTAGGAATTATTACCGAACCCTAAATGACCTCTAGCGCCTACCTGCCTTTACTGCGAACCTGATTTGGTCTTGTGATACCATGACTAGTATACCCTATATCTGAAGCCTACATGGCATCTTGGAATGTAGTATGGCGGGGTGGATGACAACCCCTCCTCTATTGAGAAGAACCCCTAGCTCCAAAAGATGAACCATAAAATTTCCTAATTGTTCGGGGCTTATTGCCCTTAATATCCCCGAACTCATCTTGCTCGATTAACTTGGTGTCCTTAGTTGTGCCAATAGCATCAGCAGAAGAAGCCTCCTGTTGGGCCAACTTGAATACGGCCATAAGAATAGTGTATGCCAAACCAGGAACAAACCTATGAACTCTCTCTGTGGGGTTTGGAAGAAGTGAGCCGACAAAGCTAGAAAAAATGGTAAATCGAGTATCATACTCTCCTACTATCATATCACAATGTGACAAAGCCTCAAACCTGTGTCCGTCTTCTCCCTCACACTCCAAGGAACATTTCTTTCATAAAATCCCGAGCAAATTTATCCCAAGTGGAAGGAGGTGACCTAGCTAGTATATTTGATACATATGAATGCCACCACTGACGGGCTAGCCAACGTTGCTAAAGAGAAGTATATAAAACCCTATGTGAGTCCCTCTAACCTCACATTCTCCCATAGCTCTCGGCATGTGGCATAAACTCCACGACCTTATCTACTCTACCTCCTGGAAGGTCAGAGGATCTATCTTTCCAAATTTCTCGTAATGATGTTGCTTGTCGTCTGACAATCTTGCTTCGAGAATGACCAGGGTATATGTGAACCCTCATCTCTAGGAACTATAGGTGTTTGCTCCACCGGGTCACGAACCATAGGAACCTCTTGTGGCTGCTTTTATCGAGTCTCCGCTCCTATACCATCCTGGAACCTTTAGGGTGTACCAACTCCACCGTGAGCCATAGTCTCCAATACTCCCAAAACTCTGAGCAAAGTCTCTTGAATTAGGGGAGTGGCAATAGTATCTAGAGGTTCCTGTACCCCAATCTCGTGACCCTTTGGCTCTGAAGAGGTTGCTCTAGCCTGACCTTGCGCCGGTGCAGCTTTGAGGCCCCTAGCTGTGGTTATCTCTGACCTCTACTTCTAGCTGGTGCAACCTCAACGGGAGCAGGGTCAACCTCTCCTCTGGCTGCGGTTCTAGTCCTAGCAATTTTCTATCAACACAAACCTTGTGTCAAAACACGGACGGACACGACACAAGATAAGAATGAAAGAGTAATTTCCTTCCTAAAGATTTTGTAGCCTTTTGAGGATAAGTAGTGGATGTCTCCATACCGGTCTGTGAGACTGTATTAAACCTTGTCTTGTACACAAGTGAGACCTATTGAACGTAGAGCTATGTAGCAACTTGTCATGACACAAATCCCTATGTCGTGATGACACCTGTTTTAATCCACCTAGACCAGTAAGCCTATACAATCTATAAGGTCAATGCGAAAAGTAATGAATCAGAGAGAAGAAAAGAAGGTACAAAATAAAATTCGTTTATAAAACCACCCAAGAGCTAGTGTCACTATATACATGTCGCTAATACATGAAGTGCATATCTGAAGAAAATATAGTCTCAAATGTCTCTAATCCTCAAGTAGGATCTAATACATAAAATAAGAGAGTTTGGGGCTCTTTCAGGTGGTGAGTGACTACCTCAACTCTAAAAACCACAAGACTCAGTATGATCTAAAAAAGGGGAAAAGATCACACCGTACCAGACTTATCACCTACACAAGTGTAAAAAAGCAAGGGAGTGAGAATAGAAATAAACAGCAGGTACTCAGCAAATATCCCTGGCTAGCACTAAAACAAAAAAAAGAAGAACCACCAATTGCTCCGGTCATCCTAACCAAAATCCTCCAAACTTCAGACTATGAATCAGTATAGCACCACCAATTTATAAATGAGAATAAAACAACAAATACAGGTCGTAGGGGTGAAAAATAGTAATTGTTATACATGACTCAGAATAAAACAACAAAGACAAGTATCCTCGATTACCAAATTTGAGTTCTCACTGGGACAATATCAACAAGCCATTACCAGTTAACTCAACAAATATACTAATAACTATTTAGAGTTTTGTTGTATATTTTTTAATTACAATTAAGAATAATGGGGATTATTGATGGTGGCCTTGTGGTGTTAATGTTTCTCCTGGGCACCAGAGTCAAGTAAGAGGGGTCAAAATTAAGGAATAAAAAATTGGTAAATATTTGATAGTTGATTAATTCTAATTGAGTAAGGATTTTTATGGCCATGTGGTGCCCATAAGATGATATATTTATATTCTAATTGTTCTTTACTTGAGATTGTGCCCATAAGAGGACTTGGTTAATTTATTTTCTTGATATATTTGATTGACGATTGCTCGTATGTGGGCTTGATTTCCCATGATTGTATGTTCTGATAAATCATTTACTCGCATAAGGGTTTTGTAGTTTCAGTGACCTTTATTGTGTCATATTACTCTTATTTGTAATAATCATTTTGTTGGATTTTGGCAGTTGAATCTGGATTATGAGTTGTTAATGATGACATGGTATCGATCTTGCCAATCAAAGGTTGAGGAAACGGACCTAATCCATATTTCCTACTAAGAGAATATAATGTAGTTTTCTAAGTCTTTTTTTATATGTTTGATGTGACTAATGGCCTAATATTTCCAGTCGTGGTTGAGGTGACTCGTATCCCACATGGACTAGCTATCCCATATGGGTCCTGACCACTCTGAATAGTGGCTAAGTTGAATATTATTGTGATATAAATGTTTATATGGGATCGAAATGGTAAGCCTTGAAATGATGTGAAGTGGATAAAATTGCCTTATTAATGATATTTATATTAATTGGTAGTTCTAGATGAAAATGGTATTGAGGTTGGTATGACATGCTTAATAGATTTGAGTACCGTATTAGTGATAGTCTGATCATTTTAGAATCTATCCCACAATTATATCCCTCAGTTGCATATAATATACTCTTCCTACAGTGGTAGACTTGTAAGGTAGAGGCTGAGATGGACACTAGACCTGAGTATCGTTCTTGATTACCTTGGCCTATCCTTATTAGTATACACTTCTCATGTTCGACTCTCGGTTGCATTGGATGTACCCTTCCTTCAACAATTATACTTGTAAAGTAGGAACTAATGAGGTATAATAGACTCTGCCTATGAGGCCATAGCACAGTGAGTGGGGTTTACCCTATGAGTTGTGAAATGGACTCGGGAATGGAGGCTAGCTTCTGATGGGCTAAGGATATGATATTGTACTTGATATGATTTAAATTGAGATTGGTTGGTTGTAAAACATTTATTGACGTTGATTGGTAAGGATTGTTGATATTATTCTGGTGCAGACCCAGATTTGGTTATGCGGATACTTGACTTTGTTCTTTCATTCTGAGTTATGTTTAGCCATTACTATCTTTTTACCCTTATGCCCTATATCTGTTATTTACTATTATTTATAAATTATCGGTGTTATACTAATCCTAGCTTGAAATTTGGAGGATTTTGATTGGGTTGATCGAAGGGATTGATGGTCTTACATTGTTTTGTCTTAATAACGAGCTAGGGATGGTTGTTGGTTACACATTGTTTATTTGGTACTCACTCCCTTTCTTTATACACCCACTTGTGTAGGTTCCAAGTCTAGAGCTGCTAGATTGTTTCCTTCTGATCGAGTCCTAGGCTTTTGAGATCAGAGAGAGTCGAGGTAGCTGCTTATTGTACATCAAATGCCCGAACCCTTCTTATTTATATAGTGGATCCTGTTTGAGAATCTTGACATTTGAGACTGTAATTTCTTTGGATATGTATCCCTTATTGGAGGCTTCTATATTGGGACACCAGCTTTTGAGTGGTTTTTTAGTTGGATCTTATGTTTGGGCCTTCTTTTCTTCTTGTCGATTCATTATATTTCTGCATTTACCCTTATAGTATTGTACAAGATTACCTATCTAGGTAGGTTTAGGCAGGTGTCATCACGACTTGCGATTTTGAATTGTGAAAGTCATGGCTGAATTGGAGTAGATAAGATGTAAAGATAGTAAATAATAGACAAATGAAGGAAAATAGGTCATAGAAAACAGTAAATATAAGGATAGGCAAAGTTAACAACAACTAGAAAGAAAACACAAGTAAAGGAGCTAATTACCAACTATAATAAAAGAACTTGGATAAAAGTGATAAGAACATACCTGATTCTTTGCAACAATAATCAAATAAAAAAGTGAGGAAGGGTGTGTACTGTAACCTTAAATAACAAGATAGAAAGGAGATAACTATACACAAATAGATAACTAGAAGAAACCCACAATTGAAGTATAATCAAGCCAAATATCATACATTTACTGGTAGAATCGAGTACAAGTAAACTATCTAGAATCTCAATGAGCATCCATACACCCGAGTGAATGTAAGTGAAAAAAAACTAATCAACATCTCATATGACCAAAGAGTACAACCAGAAAACAACGAATAAGGGTGAGACTGATGTAGAATGATATGAATGATGCTAACTATGTCGATGGTACCGTATGTATCATCCTTTAGCTATATGGCTAGTGAAGGTAGGACCTATGTGAGTCCTTAATAAAAAAACCCTCAATCGACTGCAGTTTGGATCAGAAGGCCTCATGGGGGACTCAAACTGTATATCTTTAAACCGAAATTAAAATCAGTATCTTATAACCAGTAGTATCTTAGGCGCCTCATTGCATGTGTTGGGACTCATTATAGGTTTAAAATTAGTTTCATGTCTCAATAACTTTTCCCGGCCTTATGTAGGTCTAATATCAATTTCAAGTCTCAATCTGTTCCTAGCCTCATCCAGGTCTAATATCAATAGTAAAATCAATGTCTAGTTCCCAGGATTGGCTAAGTCTAGAAAATCATCTTTTTCCCTTTAGTACTCAAAATGTGATTTAACACACCAGTTTAAGTCCATATTAGTTAAATAATACTGAAAGCGGGTCCTTAAGGCCATAAAAGTTTCAAAAACAGTGATATTGGGCTGATGACCCTAAAACAGTAGAAATCAATGCAAAAAAAATTATTTTTATTATAATGTCATGCACAACCACAACCAATAAGTCATCAACTATCCTACAGACCTTGCACAAGCCCAAACAAGTCCTTTAGCTAAGAACCAAACATAGATTCCCAAGACTCATGGAAATTCTCAATGATCCACCACACTAAGTTCCAGAGTCAATAAGGCTATCTCAGGGCCATAAGTAGGTAATACCTAGTTCTACCACAAATATCGAAATAGAAAGCAAAAGAATTAGACCGAAAAAAGTGGACAATGTTCAAAGTAACAAACCTATAAAATCCAACCCAAGATGTTCTAAGTACCATAATTGTATCAAATATACTCCTAGCCTAAGATCAATAAGCCATAGCCTACCTGTGTTCGGTGAGAAGCTCTTTAAATACTAGGGTTCAACTCTAGTTGCTTCGAATAGCTCCAAATGAACATGTAACTTTCAGTATAATGATCTACTCATAAAAAAGAAAGAAAACAATACCTATATTGGTATGTTTCCAATCGAGTAAAAAATTACTCAATAATCTAAGCCTGAAAACCTGATTTAAATCTAGAAATTTTTTAAGAAACATTATACTTGTACTTAGGGGAGTTTGAATATAATTTTTTATACACATTACATTTTAAAAACTCATGTTCAAAACTCCATGTTAAATCTTTTAAATTGTAAAAAAAATGGAGAAATATCGAAGGGAATGGTCTAATAGCAAGAATTCTATATGTAAATAGGTGTTTGATCTTATCCAAGACATGAATCTTTAAAATTTAGTGTCCAAGTAAAATCCTAAAAAGAAAAAATCCTCAAATTATGTTTTCAAGAGTTAAAGTTTAAGAAAATGGTTGAAAATATCTTAAAAGAGTTTATATATGCATTAAAAATTATTTTAAAAAAAACAGATTCACTTCATTAAAATATAAAAAATTTATCTAGAACCAGGCCAAAGATTGGCCCATGGCTCATAGAGCCTTATAACGACCAATCGATCAGCCAAGACTCGTAGGGGCTTCCCTCGGCTCATGGGGATCTCCGTATGGTCCTGTCTATATTTTGGCTAAGATTTTGCTAATTCAGATAGACCTTTAGGTTTTGTTCAGGACTATAAAATAGACAAACTATATATAAAAATTGTATGGAAAGGACACTCCAAACTAAATAGAATTGAAGAAATTCTGATCCTTGATGATTTCAATGAAATATTAACCAAGTCAATAATAAGCTAAATTTAAGATTTTCAACCGAGTACTCAAATGAGTCTGCCTGAACTAGGACCTAAACTAACAACCTACTAATTTAAACTCTATATTTTGTAGACAATCACCAAAAGTTGACCGAAGTTAAACTTTTAATTCCAAACCAACTACAACTCACAAACTAAGATAAAATTACACTGCAAGTTTCCAAACCTAAACCAAGAGTCTGTTTAGACAAAAATCTATGTTCTAGAGCTAAAAAATTGTTAGAACTTACTTCTAAGTTCAATGGTTAAGAATGATAGCTAAACTTAATAGTTTATAAAGTTAAGCCCTAAAATAGAGAAAACAACCATAAACCCAAAAGAATGACCCGAATCAAACCACTGATCTAAAAAAATCATAAATAAAATAAGGTTTCTACGGGAAAGTTCTAGGATGCAAGAAAATAGTGTAAATATTAAAATGACTGAAAGGGTCACTACAGCCATTCCACGAGTCCATTTCTCAACTCCTAAGATGTGCCCTTCAAGTTGTGGGTGAATTTTTTTTATTAGGGACTAACATGGGTGTTGAAGGACTCCCTCTAACAGGGTAGTAGCAGAACTAGTGGGACCTTACCATGAGGCGTGAATTGACTCGATAAGGGAAGTCTGTACTTAGAAAGGCCAAAGGTGAAATTGTGGTACTGAGATTAATTCGGTTTGAGTTTATTTTAATAATTTGATATTTTATCTGTTGAGATGTCTTGGGAGCGGATGTGGATACATTATGTTTGGATCAATATTTGTTACTATTGATTTATGATATTGCAAGTTATTTACTGTATCCCCTCTTTTTCCTATATATTTTATTATATTAGGGATTGGCATATCATCTTTTTACAAGTTGTAGTTATGAGAGGTTTTGATAGATATGTTGGGATTTTCGGTTCTCATCACCACTTTGTTTTAGATTTAGCTAGGGATACTTGCTAAATATCCGTTGTATTTTGGTACTCACTCTTGCATTTCAAAACTTAGTATAGGTGTGGACCCTTGTATTATCTGATCTTTTTCCTTCGATCTAGAGTTCGAGGATTTTCTTTAAGAGCATCCAGAGGTAGCAGCTTGTTGTCTTGCAGACATCGTGGATTCTTTTTACATTATATCTTTCATTTTATTGTTGAAGATTTGAGACATTAAGATTGTATTATTCTCACTGGTTATTTCATTGTTCTGTTTAGAGGCTTGTACATAGTGGTATTTGATTTTGGAATGGTATTTAGACTATCTTATCATTGTACTGAAACTTCTGTCTTCTCGGTACTCAGTTTTTTGAATTTCCCCTTGTTGTGTTGTTTAGACTTACCTAATAGGTGGTTACAGGTGCCATCACGACTGAATTTTGGGTCATAAAAAAAAACAATATAAGAACTTTAAATTGATATATTTTTTAAAATTTAAAATAATAAATATGAAATAATAGATTCTTTTGAAATATAATTTTCCCATCATATTAAACTAGGTTTGGAGGTGATAAAAGATATGGATTTGGGAGCGAAGCTAGAAGTTTCAGTGGCATAGTCCCTACTTCAAGCTTCTCTTAGGATGTTGTTCTTGTACTTTTTATTTTATCAAAATTTTTATCATCAGATGTTTGAATTGACTTGAATATTATTCTTACCTCAAAAGCACTAAGTTGTACGTGTAATTCATTAAATGAATAATAATAAGTTGGGATTATAATTCAATTAGAAAATGAGAAGGAGATTGTCTGGACCCAATTTTTCATGTCATAATGGCACCTACAATTCCATCATAGGCGAATCAATTTGTAACCCAAAATGATAAGTCATGGGCTAACAAACAAGAATATATAAGATAGAGACAAAAGCAGGAGATGAGTATAACGCTATAGAGATAAGATGCAAAATCTCAAATGCAAAAGAAATTAACATCCCATGACTTGGTATCATAGTACATTAGCCTCTTAAATATAGGATACAAGTAAATCCCAAAGCGAAGCATAATATGTCTCCGAAATACATAAATAATAGAAAATAAAGATATAAGAGATGAACCTTGCTCCGATTATCAAGAACTCACTCCTACCTCTAAAATCCTAAAAAATAGTGCACAAACTCTGAACTAACATTGAACACTCATACTAGGATTTGCATCGGGGAAGATGTAGAAGTGTAGTAGGACCATCAATAGTTGAAGCAACGAGTACCTAGTAGGCACCATAGGTCGACTGGGTGAGTATAAGAAATAAAATAATAAATAGACAAATAAAGAAAGCATAGGTTACATAAATCAATACAGTAGAGCAGAACAACACAGAGGCTAGCTAAACAGATTTGAAGTAGAAAAACAAGTCAATATTGTCCTATTAGTATTCCTTTCTTGTCTATTAGTTGAGCATTGACCCATATTGCTAGGATTCAAAAGGGTTAAAAATTTAAATAAATACAGGCTCATGGGCATAATTCAAAATACCAAATAAAAGATATTAACGGCTTTCTTTTGATACAAGGAATACATACACAAGATTTTGTCTCAAATAGAGTAAAAAATAAGTTTAAAAACAATTCAAAAAGATTAGAAAAAAGTTGGGGAAAATTTTAGAATTTAGGAAAGAAACTTAAAAAATTTAGAGCCGGAACTTACTAATTATAATGACCTTCATGGTCATTTATGATAAATACATGACGTTCTACATTCTAGAGAATTTTAGTAGTTTTCCCAAGTCATTTATGACTTGCTGAGACCGGTAGTTCGAATACTTGGCGGCTCGATTGAGAAATATCTCAAATTTCCTGTTTTAGAGCCTAAGACTAAGCACTCATCGATCAAAGTCAACTTTTCTTCAAGTCGAGCTCAGAATTAAATTTGGACAGTTTTGTTAGCTGCGGAATGCCAAACAAAGTGAAGATTGACCTTAATTTTGTGTTTCAGAGTTTTTGTTTGCAATTTGTACTCAATTGTGAATTTTAGTTAAGTTTAAGGCCTAATTTGGAGCTTGGGTGGTATTTTTATGTTTAGAATGTTAGATCAGAATTCTAGCACTTCTATCAGCTCCAGAATAGTGAAGGTGTTGGTTCGTTTCCCAGACTTGTTGTTGCATTTTTGAGGTGTTGGTGAAAATTTAATGAATTTTTGCATAGGTGTTGACTTGGTCAATATTTTGCCAAAAAAACCTTGAATTCAAATTTTGACACTGTCGTTGAGTCTATAATGGCATTTCGAATATGCGTGCATAGTTTGTTTGCGTAAATTAGATCCCCAATGCATATCGAGTGGTGATTCAGAGTATTTCCTTCATCTTGATTCTACTGTGAAAAACCTGCAACTGGTGTAGGTGATTTGTTCTTCGCGATCATGAAAATTCTTCATGCGATCTCGATTCATTAACCCAGTGCACTTCGCAATCACGAAGCCTCTTCACGTGATCTAGATAAAGCTTTTCCCAATCGATCTATGTGATCGTGATACCCTATTTTTAGTACCCTACGCGATCGTGACTCTTATGACGCGACCGTGATGAAGAAAATGCCTAGAAGTTTTTATAAAATCTCTGCTTGACCCCCAGTTTTTATTTCAGCAAAATCTCTAAGTTTTAACCCATTCCTGTGTGAAAACCAAATATCAATTCAAGGTTGAGAAAAATCCCTAAGTGTTTCCCTTCGATTCCTACGCGTTTTGGGTAAGTTTCTTCTTCGTTTTAATTCAAGAATTCTTATTTTCTTCCAATAATGGCCCCAATTGGTGAAGTTGATGAACACATGTCATAATCCGTATATTATTGCGTAATTCTTTGTTCCTTAAGTATATTTTGCTGCGTAGTATCGTTAATTCATCGAATTCCAACGTTTAATCTTATAAAGATTGTATTTTTGACCCCATTATAGTCAATTCTGTCTGGGTTGTATTGGAGCCCTTCCCGCACTCGAATTATGCTTAATTTTGAAGGACGGATGCCTGGTAACATTAGGAACCTCGTGGCGATGTTTATTTTCAGTTCCAACAAGCGGGCCTCGTAGGTCCAATTTAGGCCTGATTTTAGGTCATTCCAAAAGTTAGCATCATTAATACAATTATAATCATATTGACATATGAATTACTTTTACGTAAGTTTCAGAGAAATTAGAGATTATTCGATATCAATTAGAGTATTATTTGTGAGCTTGCAATGCTTAATCATTGGATGACGGGTAGGCTTCATGGGGCTAACTCTGGGCTTATAGCTTTAATAATTGAACTAAATAGTATTTTTGGGTTGGTTAGATAGGGTGTTATAGCATGTGACGTTCCTTCATCTGTTACCTCGTTGATATACATATTGGCATCCAGATTTATAGGGTGTTTGTGTCTTAGGAGTTGTCTAGAGATACCTATGCAGGGCATAGATAGTTGTTATTACATGATCATATATATATATATATATATATATATATATATATATATATATTCATGACATGAGAGGTTGGGCCTTTAGCTCCGATGGGAGTGCATTGGGGCTGGGCTAGTATCACCATCTGATTGTTGAGCCATGAAGGCTAGAGACTGATTTTAGTAATAATGATGGATCATGACATAAATCAATAATTTGGAATATGTTAATAATAATAACAGTATAAGTAATAACCTTTCAACAGTTTTAGACTTGACATTGTATCGAGCACTGATACTACTATTTTACTTATTTTAGCCCAGGCTTTATATCCTGGCACTAAAAATTATCATTTAACTAATTAAATATTGGGACTTGAGACTGACTCCATTCGACAGTGAGTACAACTGCTGGCAGTTGAGTCCATCATCGTATGGTAGAGACTACAACCTTTCGACCCTTATTATGCTACAGTTTATAGAGACTTGATGATACCTGATCTATTAAGGTTATTGGTGATACCATTATATTGAGGCATTGTACGCCATGACTTGCCGAGTATGCTTGATGATATTATTGATATGTGACGTTGGTTGCCAAACTATGAGACCCTTGAGGCTCTATGATTTGGAATACGAGGTTATGATAAAGTTAGATATTTTATGTGGTGAGCATACCTCCATGGATTTTGCTTCCGGGCTTAGGCGATACGGAGGGCTGGTATAGGAAGGAGGAGAGATATACCGAAAATATTTAGGGTAGCTTTACATGGATTCTAGCTACTGGACCTGCGAGTACCGGAGGAGAAATGTACATAGGACTGGTTACGTCATGTTAGTGTATTTACTTTTCTCCACTCGTTTTCTTCATTGTACCCTAGCTGAGATGTAAGGCCTACGGTGAGTTCTGTGTTTAATTTATGTCACGACCCGACTTCTCGGAGTCATGATGGCACCTACCATACCAAGTAGGAGAACCAAACCCCGTAGTCCGTAGCCGAAGCGGAGGACTACTACAGTAAAAGCAGAAGAATACGAGAGAATATATATATCATAGAATAA